>CM046833.1:24966416-25081416 GCA_025618425.1 Heliocidaris tuberculata
GCGAAATGAAGATGTATATGTAACCCCACATTTTGATGAATATTTCATTAGTTGAGATACATGTTATGGGTGCAAGATGCGAAGTGATGACGACCTTAACGAGATGATCATTCTACCTGATGTATTATCAGAGGGGATGGATCAATTTGGAAACATCGCAAATGTCATGGGAGGAGTTATGCATGTCACATCAAAACAGTGTAATTGTAACAATCTGCCACATAATGTCAAAGTGCCTCGTTGAGAAGTGATCAAAATAACAGTTATTTGTTACTGTACTCACTGAACTATATCATGATAAAAGTACGAAGAGATGAACATATTAATTTATGGAATGCTTTATAATTCAATGATAAGCCCGGGACTGTTTTTAAATTCACAAATTAAATGTACCTTTCCGGATTGGAGTTGATCAGAAAGTGGAAAAGGAAATACATTAGTAATTCATAATGAAATCTAGGGGAAACGAAAACATTTATATTCCTCAGGGAAGCTTAACATGATCAATATGTATGTATTTATTCATTGAACTTCACTGACAATATCCATCAATATTTTGTTCGAATATAACATCAATAATCAATAATCAATAATATGATAAGTATTGAGTACGAGAATAGATACATCTTTATCTTGGATAGTTAACATTCATTAAAAATAAAACAATATAAAAAAACCCCCGAATATTCCTGCTTTTAAAATATTCTCGTTCCCATGTAAGTTTCAGGCCGGTATTCATAGAATCGGGACAAGTTAAACCTGGTTTAAGGTACGCCTTTAATTCAGACTCTCTATTCCATGCAAAAATTAATGTAATACTGTAACGAAACTGAAATAAGAAATGAATTCACTCAAGAAATGAAATTCGGTAATCATATTCATGATAACATTAAAATTGAAAAAAAAAAAAAAAAAAAACGTTGTCAAAAGGCCCGTGAGATCGTTATGTCTGCAGCCAGTCCACTCTTATGAAAAATGCCTTGATAATGACATGTGTTACTCCCTAAAAAAAAAGAAAGAGTGAATTTTCACTATGTGTTCACTCCCCCGGGAGTCACGTCAGTGATAACTTGTTTAGGAGTGAATATCGAGTGACTATCGAGTGGTCTCTGAAAGGAAAAGAGTAGAGTTTCGATCTCTTTTCACTCTATTTTCATTCCCCCGGGGAGTGACGTCAGTGATCACTCGATTTTTTTTTTTTTTTTTTTTTTTTTTTTTTTTTTTTAGAGAGAGATATAGTCATGACTGTACTAATGTACATTTCTTTCTTTATTTGGCGAATTCATTCTGTCTGTAATTATACGTACCTCCAATCGCCTCGTATATTATAAGACTGAGGCACAGGTATACCCAGTCAAACACCCACACGTTCATCTCCACAGGTTCACGGAAGACGCCAAGTGTTAGAAAGAAATGACCAATGTCTGATGAAGATCTGAAACAAAGAAATGAGAACGGAGCCTACTACTGAAATAATGGGTAAAGACACAATTGAGCTCTGGGGAGCGTTTCATCAAGCATTCTGCCAGTGATTTTTACCGACAACTGTTATAAGCTACTGAAATCCTTGCATCTGACTGGCTGAGAGCAAATTTGTCAGTAAAAATCACTGACAAAACGCTTGATGAAAAGCTCCCCTGGTATCATTTCGATTCAAAATGACTGCCAATGGTAATTCTTTAGATGGAAGATTATAATATAATCTATATTCAATATTCAATCATACATTATATTATAATGTATGATTGAATACTGCATATAGATTGTATAGCTGAGTATGACATATATATGTATATTAATTCTTCTTTTTCTTCTTCCTCTTCTTCTTCTTCTGCTCCATCTTTTACGTCTAAGTCGTCTTTTTCTACTTCTTTTTTCTTCTACTGCTAATTCCCTTCTATCTAGCTTTCTACCCTTTCATCTACTACCACTTCTCCTTATTCAACCTCTTCTTTTTCTTTTCCTTCTTGTCCCCCCCCCCCCCCCCCCCCCTCTCTCTCTCTCTTCATCTCCTTTTTTTTAATCCCTTCTTTACATTTTCACATTGCCCGTTTATTTTTCATCTATATTTTCTTCTGGGTATTCCTTTATGCGAATGATGCTACGCCTATTCAAAATAAGAATAGGAATCTTGAATGCTGGGAAAATGATTGATGTAATGGAGCAGAATATTGATTTGTATCGAAATAATACAGGTAAATGTTAGAGATGTCAACTAGCTTTAGGCCTATGAAATAAATTACCGCAGTTACCATGTTTTAGTCGTCAAAAACATGTGATATTTTTATGACAAATCGCCTCCTGGTCAAACATAAATCATAACCTAGCAAGCTTATTTCATCTCCATTTACTAGTCCCTATCCCCCCCCCCCCCCAACGCACGCACGCACACACACACACACACACACACACACAAATGCACACACGCACATACATTTTTATCTTTTCTTTCCCTCTTTCTTTCTTTATCTCTCTCCCTCTCTCTCTCTCGAAAAAAAGAAAGAAAGAGAGAAATAGAAGAAATGTTGACAATAATATTCCAAAAATTTAGTAGCACTAAACCGTGAAGGGTGGAGCAGATTAAAACGGAAAACCCTTACTAAAGCAATTCCATGTGGCCGTTTTTGTTTTGTTGTTGTTGTTTTAGGTTTAGCGGCGCTTGTCATTCAAATTTGAATATTTACGCCTATGTAAGACTTTACTGCCTTTATTGTAGGCTCAAACAATTTTAAACAGAAACAAAATTACACAGCATTATATTTATCAAAGATACTTTTCTCTCCGGACAGTAGTCAAATTTCATTTAGTTTCAGATGCCTGTGAGATTAATCCCGTATGTGTTTCATATTATTTGTATACCCTAATTGTAGATATAGAGAGACAATAAATATCTAGTTCCCTAGGAAAATCATGCATAACTTATTCATTTAACAAGCTTTGAGTTCTGCTTCTCTGTGATTCCATTCGCAATGCTTAATAAATGATTTACACGTACTTAAGAATTTAAACCGCAAGGATATAAAGTTATTGATATTGATTCTTTATAACATTAAACTCCATCTGTTTTTAAAGTCATGTTCTTAATCAAGTATTTTCATTCACCGTCAATGCAATTCACTATATATAGAAGTATAGATCAAAAGGATTTTTTTCCCTCAAAAATAATGTAGTTTCGTGGAAAGGCGGCGCCATCTTTTATTTTCATCAGCGATGAGTAAATGCGAAAACGACTATTACGCACACAGTCTTTTAATAACACAAATATCGGAGTCAATAAGGCTTGTAAGGTTAGTAATAGCATAAAAAGTAATATAATTGACAAAGCAGTAACGTCTCGCTGCGGGATTTCTTTTTGTAAAAATAAGCAAATAAACTGTAAATAAACCAACGTCAAGGGGGGGGGGGACGCCGATGAAAGTCAATTTGAATTCAAACAGTCGGCCTTTCAATTTACAACTATTATAAGAGAATTAAGTACATAAAGATAACTTATTTTCGGTGGTGTATTAACAGTAAGATCTCTAATGAATCAACACTCCTTACATCACATACAATCATTCTTTATAAAAAAAAATCTTCAATCAAAAGAACTTAAAGAAACAAAGCACTTACGTCAAAGCAGTCACGCCTTTTCGTGAAACTTCCCAAAATATTCTGCCTCCAAAAAAAAAAGCCAATCAGAAGCCGAAAGAGAAAGCCGACGATTCCTTCTTGAAATAAGTAAGTTGGTTCAAGTGCAAACGATACATGTAATTTTTAAGTTTCCTCCTCATATATACAGCTAAGTACAAAATGATTTTGATCCTCTGGAAATTTGTCCTCTCAAAGCGATGTCGTCTGCTACTGTTGAAATTTACGTGCATAAACTGTTGATGCGCTCGCACTTGAAAAGTTCGTCGCGCCAAAAGCGGGGTTATCATTCACATCCCGTACGCCAGAGCTGTTAAGAGCCGCAGTGCTCACTTAACTGCACATGTATCGCGGTACGTGTGGACACGCAATTGGCAAAGGTTCTCCAATGGCGTATTAGAAATATGAAGGGCCCAGGTGAAATATAAACAGAAAAAAAAAAATGCTTTATATGCGCCCTCTCTAGACGACCATGAGCAGCTGCCTGTGCCACCTCTGGTTTTACTTTCATGTTAATGCACTGAGTGCATCTTTGAACATACAAATATCATGTAATTCGCCGAAAGCTCTTTTAGCACGATTGGAAGAGTTATCTTTTTGGCACATGGCATTAAAATCATGTTTTGAAGTTTCCTCTAATGGAAACGTGTAACAAATCTTTAAAGACCCTTTTCAGGAGTTTTAACGAAGTGGAATTTTAGTGTTTTGCTTTTGACACAGATTCTCTAGTCTTTTCCCCTATAAACATGATAAAAGTACTCATTAGTACAAACGGTTTATAGACTACTCATTAATTTCCACGGTGTCGAACATAGAATAAAAAGAGCAGGGTGAAAAGGTTAGGCTTACATAGGCGTATCGGCACATTCAGATTCAGATTTCAGATTCAGATTTTATTTTTGGGAAGGAAGCTGGGGCTGACGCCTCTTGCCCCAAATAATATCAACTTTCCAGTTTCTACATTTTGTGAGAGAGCGAAAATGAGATTCCATTATGTTATGGTAAAAAGTTGTATGTCATTAAAATACACCAGATAAGGTATAAAAAATTACAAGTTCGGGCCCGAATATGGGATGATGGTTGCCTATAAATATCAGAACTTTATAAATTTACCTCCAATGGTCACAAAGGAGACTCCAAGACAGAGGCGGCGCTCCGGTGGATGGGGGGGGGGGCGGCACAGTGCCCCCAGATTTTTCAAGTACCCCAAAAGTGTCCTTTTCATTTTTGAAAAAATGCACCCTTTCTCTATGATAAGTGCCCTTTTACTTCTAAAAGTGCATCTTTTCCCTTTCCCCTTCTGATAAGTGCTCTTTTTCTCCTTCTGATAAGCGCCCCTTTTCAAATCTGATAATTACATTCTTATCTCTCTAAATAAGTGCCATTTTCTATTTCTGATAAGTGCAATTTTAGTTCGGATAGGTGCCTTTTTTTCTTTTTAATAAGTGCCCTTTTCCCCGTCTGATAGGTGCCCCTTTTCAAATCTAGTAACAGCCTCCTTTTCTCTCTTGTGTGCCCTTTCTCCTTTGATAAGTGCATTTTTACTTCTGATAGGTACCCCTTTTCCCTTCTAATAAGTCCCCATTTTCTTCTTCTGATAAGTACCATTATCAAATCTAATAATAAGTGCCCCCTCTTTACTTCTGATAAGTGCCCCTTTTACTATCTAATATGTGCCCTATTCCTCTTCTCATAAGTGGCTCTTTTCACCTCTTATAAGTGCTCCTTTTTCACCTCTGCTAAGCGCCCTTTCTACATCTGATAAGCTCCCTTTCCACTTCTAATAAGTGCCCCCTTTTACTTATTTCCCACTGTTTCTTACAAAAAGAGCCATATCTTCAAAGAATCAGTAGGCTTTATATGCAGTAACAGGTACCCATAATGATATAAGGCAGCGGAGCAGGAGGTAAGAAGGGCACAATCCCCCCACCCCAAAGTAAAGGATTTCTCATTCCGCTCGCTCGAACTTGCCTATAATTTACACCAAATAAGGGCAATATTTTCTTAAAATTTCCCCAAATTTCGCTCGTTACGCTCACTCGCTCTTATATAGTAAGCCTATATAAACAAAAGTCAAGCAGATCGCATAAAGTATGTTGATATTGAGGTAATCCTAAAGAAAAAGAAAAAAAAAAAGGCCAGGGCTAATGTACGAATTTAAAGATCATTCGACATTTCCCCCAAATGAATTTGCTGTTGTCATTTTCATTATATCTCTGGAAATAATGCACAACCCAAGGACTTCAGAATTAGACAAAAGTCTCGAAATTTCGCTCGCTCGCACATGAATCATTAGACCATTACACACAACTGTTTATTGGGGAAGCTGAAGCAGTGTCTAGAACCACAATAAAAATATAAGAAGTGACGATGAAAGGTTATCATTTGTAGCTTCTCTCCTTGAGAGTTTAAGGTGCAGATTAAACCGCTCAAATTGCTGACTAGTCAAGAAGTAAATTATTTTTAAACTGAAAAGAGCTTGTCTCTCTTACTCAAATTAAATAATAAATGCAATGTGATGTTTGATACTCTCACCACTTTGCGGATGAAGAAAAAGAATGAAAAAGAAAAATCTTTATTTCTATTATTATTTTTTTTAATTTTATTTTTTATTTTTTGCGTAGGGGCAGCGCGACCGAGGGGTGTCTCCCGGCAAAGTATCCTTACTCGGGGGGACGGCATCCAAGTCGAGGTGATTCCAGTGGCATGACATCAAAAATTGTTTATATGAAATCTAATCTTAATGTTAATAGAATGGACAAAGGAATTAATGCCTCTTTCTACCTCTGTGTTTTAAAGTTTTGAAACCCTTCTTTCATATCTTCTTAATTTCCTTCTGACGAAAAAACGCGCGCGATTTTTTGGAAAATCACCTACAACAACAAAAAAAAAAAATCACTTGAAACGTATGCCTAATTAATTTGAGACGAGCATTATACCTACATGAAATTTCATGTAATAATTTCTTTAAAAAATTATCACGGCAAATATGAAAAAAAAAATGACTTTCCGTTAACGAATATGGCGCCTTGATGACGTGAAGGTGACCTGCTGACTTTGAAAATGTCAGCATCTTGTAATGCAGACTGTTTTAAATTTGAAGAAAATTGACGGTGCCGATACTGAGTTATCTTTACCACAAAATAGAGGAAGAAATTAATAAAAATAAAGAAAATGTTGGCGAAATTAATTGATTTCATGTCTATGATTACAGGCCAACCTTCAAGAATTTTTCTGGTACATTTCAGTGCCCACAGCCTTACAGTACAGATCATAATTCTTTTCTTTTTTCATTTTTGGCTGTATGTATACCAAGTTTAAAGAATGTATGCAATTCATAGGTGCGATGGCCGATTGATTTTTTTTCTCAAAATTGTGCCTTGCTTCCGCAAGTTCCTGTACATTTCCTTGTTTATGATTCATGTCACAAGTGGACTGTCTTTTCCTCGTATCTTAGAGCTAAGTTAAAGAAGAATCAATCTTTTGTAGAAATGTAGCTCGATTGGAATCTGGAAAATCGTAAAAACGGACCATTTTAAAAGAATAAGAAAGTGAAGAATTGGTGTAAGTTGAGATGCCATATGATAAAGGAAAAAATCCAATTGGCAATTCGCCCATGTTAGGTATTGTCATACATGGGCAGCATGGGGATCTCTCTCATTTATTTTGTACAAAAAACTATTCCAAAGAAAACATCCCCCCCATTCTGTTGATGTTTTTTTTTTTTTTGGATAATATATCTTTATACACCGGTCGCGCTAGCTACCCTAATGAAAGCGCTGAAGCTTCAAGGAATAAATATATACCGGTACCCATTTCACAACACCTGGATCAACTGTGGCAAATGTAGATTAATGTCTTGCCAAAGAACATTAGTGCGTGCAGGGATTCGAACCCCGTACCTTGTGATCCGCAGTCTGATGAGTTATTCACTAGACCACAACACCTCTATAGGGGGAACGACTATGTTTCAGGATTTTTTTTTCTTCCTCTCCTCCATACACCGCATGTTTCATTCTTTCACACCTTTCTCTTCCTTATTTCCCCTTTCTCTCTCTCTCTCTCTCTCTCTCTCTCTCTCTCTCTGTATATCTATATTCCCCCTCTCCCCACTCTCCTTTCTCTCCCTCTCTCTCTCTCTCTCTCTCTCTCTCTATCTCTCTCCCTGTATATATATCCCCACTCACCATCCCCCCTCTCTCTGGGCTTTTAACAAAATGCATGTATGGGGGGGGGGGGGGGGGTGTTTCCAAGTACGGATGTCATTAACTTCATGTATGAGAAAATCTTGGCATGAGAAACGGTTAGTACAGACGATCCCGTCTATCCCGGCAAATAATCCTTACCATAATCTACAGCAACATGTATCTGTGTTCTATTGGGTATCAATGATTAATTTCCATGTATTTTTTTTTAATTGCTGATTGACAACCGCGCTTAAATATATCGATTGAATTGGTTGATTTGTGGAATCCAGGTCAGTTAGTCACAAAAATGAACTCAGTTCCTTATCCCGATATTACTCAGAAATGCTACCTTCTTTACACTATAGCATAAAGATATGCTAATTATCAAAATTCGTCAAAAATCCAAGATGGCCGCCAAATGGTCGATTTTGAACCCATGGGACACGGTTTGCAATGGGAACATAAACAATCGTTAACTAGACACTTAGAACATTACAGAGAAAACTTGGTCAAAAAATGTATCTCGATTTTGCACGGGGACCCCCTTTTCCGACTAGACTACTAAGCCCAGGTGACGCCAAATACTGACTTCGTTTGATATGAAAGGGGTATTAGCTGCACTCTAAAAACTAAAGTGTAAAATCTCCATTTAAAAGGGCCGAGGAGTGACAACTTTTTTTCAAAATTGTAGATTAACACTTTTAACATGCTGGATACAACACTATAAAGGCTGAATCCAGTAGTTTAAAAGAGTTGATCTACCATTTTGAAAAAGTTGTCACTCTTCGGCCCTTTTAAATGGTAACGCTTAAGTTTTTAGAGTGTGGGAAACCGTGGCATTGTTATAAGCTAATATAATAGTATAGAACCCAAGTTTGCTGTAGGGTCGCTTCGGATTATCTGCATTAGATGTCAATGAGGTATCACATGTATGGGGAACAGTTGCGTTTTCATGCCACGAGTTTAATCTAGTAGAACCCGGCTTTGCTGCGGCGTCACACAGGGTTGTCTTCATCTGATATGAACAGGGTATCACCTGTAAGAAACCCTGGTGTTCTTATGCCACGAGTATAACCCGGTTGAACCCGGCTTTGCTGAGGACGTCACACCGGGTTATCTTTCATCCGGTGTGAAAGAGGCATCACCACCGGACCATGTCGTTGTCACGCCACGAGTATAGGCTTATACCCCGTTTTAGTTCCCCCTGTGCGAAGAAGCCTCGCAGCGACAATGAATACTTCACGGGCGTTGCATTATTAATACCGGTGAAATGGGGAGCGTGGTGATGGAGGGAAATTGATCACAATGCGCCGACTTACCAGGCCTAAACTCCGGTAGTTAACATATCTTAAAGGTGACGTTTAATCTTGGGCCCTCTTGCATATTATGAACAGTTACTTTTAAACGCAACATGAAATATTAAACACAAGACCGAAATAAGCGATCCTGATTGGTTGGAAATCAATTTGCGGTTAATTTTTTGAGCTGCGTTTAAGCGCAAATAATGCAAGAGGACCTAGGTCACGGGATTGCATTGTGAAAGAAACTGCCCTGAACTATTTCAATTGGGAAAGGTTGTACTTTAGAATTATTGTGTATTGGGGGGGGGGGGGGGGGGGGGGGGGTTGGAATCATCAAAGTGATGACAAATTCATAATGCTGAAACCCACATAAATTATAGTAAAAAGTAGTGCACAACAGTGTTGTAGTTCATTGATACTTGGCCTTGGTCTAAAGGCGCCTTGAGGCCATTTTTTTTAAATGCCTTTGCCTTGGACTTGGATGCCTTGGCCTTTGGTATGCCTTGGCCTAGGCCTTGAGGGTTCCCAGCCTTGATCATCTCCAGAAAATTTCAAGGCATTTTCAAGGCATATCGAACTTTGCTATTTTGCAAGTATTTTTTTTTTAAATAGTCTGTTTAGTGGAGTAACACTATAATATTACCATGCAGCTAATACAAGGTCTAGGTAATCAAAATAGATTTGGGAGATGAATTCATGTTTTACAACTTTTTTCGATTAATGTGACAGAATGATGATGATGATGATGATGATAAATAATAATTCTAGTACTAAGTTTCAATTTCACACCCCACTACATATTATGATATAGTTTACAAATAGCATTTTAAAGGGTTTAAAATAAAAACAAAAAACAAATAAATGTAATTCTCGTTGCTTTGCTCCCTAATACACGTGTAGGCCTTTAACTTGCCACGAATATATAGGATAAAGCTAAAATAGGACTTGCAAAGGTTGAAATAAATTTTTAACTTTCGTTTGCCTTCCTAAATTCTTCAAGAAGAAATATCTTGGGTTTTCATGAAATTGACTTCCACTTTGAGAAAAACCTTCATCAATGTTCATTAAAAAAAAAAAAAAAAACATCAATTTTCACATAAAGTGCTCTAAAAAAAATGATTATGTCATGACCAATTTTTATCATTCATGACATAATTCATTTCATCCTCTTTCATATGGTACCAAATATCGTTGATGAGGTTTACGGTTCATCGTGTGTGTAAGTCCTGAAAAGGGACTGTTGGGTTGGAGAAGGATAGTATAGCAAGGAGAGAAGTTCAGGACTTCACATTCAGATTTCAGATTTAGATTTTTTTATTTCATTACATTTTCATTTTTCAAAGTATATAACAATAAGTATTATGAATCTGACAATATTCAAAATAATTGACAACACAACTTAGTGCATAAACATTTTTCGATCAATACAAGCAAAACAAAGTGCATTAAAGTTTGAGTTGTGAGAGAAAAAAAAAGTAACATCAATGAAGACTACTTAAGATTAATTTTATGAAAATGAGAATGAAAACAGAGAACAGCTTAGAAGCAAAGCTTGTAGAAGCGCTGGTCCCTGGCAAAAAGATGAAGCATGAATACAGTACGTAAAAAGAACTAGACTGGGCAATCATGCATAAAATGCCCAATAAAAGGGAAAAAAGAAGAAGACAGATACATGGCCTTGGAAAGCAAACAAATTATAGACATAACACACTTGCTATAGAAGAGAAAGCACTGAGAAATATTGTAAACACAAAAAGCTGGAAATAGTAATAGGAAAATAGTAAAGTTTTAAAGAAGTAAACTTTACAAAAGACGGAACAAGAATGACAAAGTGACAGGTGGGGGTTAGGACGGGAGGGTGGGAAAGGGACAAGATCTTGAAGGTTTCATTTCGTCTTTAGATTTTGCTACACCTTTTCAAGCAAGAATCTATGTACTCCTATTCTCTCTCTCCCTCTTTTATATCTCCTCTTTATTCTTTTTTTTTTTTTTGCTCTTCTATCCTTCTCCAACCCAACAGTCCTTTTCAGGACGTACACACAATGGTGAAACCACATCAACGTTATATATATATTCCATGCAAGCATCAACCTTGAAAGAACATACCAGATATGTTATGATATTATATTATATCATGCATGAATGAATTTGAAAGGTTTGACGTGAGTGATGTCAAAAGTTGTTTGCGCACAGAAGTACGGTAATGCATTTTGTAATTCCGTTAAGGACCATGCAAAGAAACTAATTTACGAATGATAAAACAAAGCAAAGATAAGTGATACTTCATAATGTTCATTAGTCATCTTTCAACATGTATGCAACCTTGAATGAGATAATAATTATAAGCAAAAAGAATTAGTCCCCAATGTCCTTCCAGATGATTGCCCTATCCAGGGGCGGCGCCAGGGTATTTTGATAGGAGGGGCAAGACGACCTAAAGATGACGTCATATTTTTTCTCCGTTAAATAACAGGGGTAATATAGAGTTATATGTTTAAGACCTCTCTTTTTAATACTCCTCTTTCTTCTTTCTTCCTTTTTCTTCCTCCTTTTCTTCTTTTTTTCTTCTTTTATTTTCTTTTTTCACTACTTGAAAAATCATAGGGGGCGGTCGCCCCCTCTGCCCCCCTGTAGCGCCGCCCCTGACCCTGTCTGCCAATGCAAGTATATGTGGTTGAGTCAAGACAAAAAGGAAATGAAAGCAGAGCGAGGTTCGATGAATGGCCATTCATTGTCTTGATGAATATGGATCCCACTCTCGTGCGCAAATCAGTTTTGACATCGCTGGTTTAAAATTGTTTTAGTACTAGATCATCACATGTTCTGTCATCACGACTGACGTATGATATAAACGGGGATAAAATTTCACTTTTTTATGATGCATTTCAATACATTTGACGAGATGTTCCTGGAGAAAGTTGGGTTTCCTATTTTAAGAAACACGCAACCCTGGGGATAAATCGATTTTAAAGAAAAGTGAGGGTAGAGAGAAGCAATTTACAAAAAGTTCCATCAAAATCGGTTACGAAATGAGAAAGTTATGAAGCTTTGAAAAGTCTCAATTTACTCTCTATGGCGATCCTCAAATTGGCAATGTTGCTTCAAAGTGACAGGTTTAGTAGTACAACTCTCCATATGTTTTGTACACAAAATTCCATATTTTCCCTATTATCTCTCAAGGTGCAGCTTGTCTCCTTCTTAGCTCAAGATATATCATGGGAAAATGTATTTGACACAACATATGTTGAGTTCACAAAAAGATCTTAATAGATAATGGAGAAAATATGAAATTTTGTGTACAAAACATATCGAGAGTTGTACTACTAAACCTGCCATTTGGAAGCAACATTGCCAATTTGATGATCACATAGAAAGTAAATTAAGACTTTTCAAACTTTCATAACTATTTCATTTCGTAACCGATTTTGATGGAACTTTTTTGAAAATTGCTTTTCTCTATCCTCTCTTTTCATTAAAATGGATATTTCCCCAGGGTTTCATTCTCCTTTAAGAAACACGCTGTATATATGAAGACTCGTGATTCGATCTCGATTCGTATCTTTCGCATGTGGTGATTTGCAATGACAGCCCAGACGTATAATTATATGCGTTATACACAAGACACAAGTACAGTCCAGCCAGTGAGGGGGGGGGGGGGGGGGGGGGGCACTCGTGTCATTGGGGCATAAATATTTGGAGAAAACACGGCTACCCAGAGCAAGAGTGAGGGGAGGAGGGTGTGGATGGGATCATTATCATTTTCGTTTAACGTCACCTCCCCCTCTGCATCTCTCTCTCTCTCTCTCTCTCTCTCTCTCTCTCTCTCTCTCTTTCTCTTTTTTGCCATGCCCTTGGACGGTATGTAAGTACACCCCCATTCCCCCTCCGCCCACCGGTTATTTCCTACGAACAATTGAACAGTTGAATACATGTACTTTTATGCCTGTAGCCTGTAAATTATGCTCGCTCAGTCAGTTCAACCCGACGTTGAGCCCCCTCTCTCTTTCTCTTTTCTGCCATTCCCTTGGAGGGAATGTAAGTGCATGCCCCCCCCCCCCCCCTCCCATACGCCACCGGTTATTTCCTACAAACAACTGAACAGTTGAATACTTATGCCTGTAGCCTATAATTATGCTCGCTTAGTTGCACCCGTCGTTGAGCCCACTTCAGATATCACAAAGGGAACACCAGGTTCCTAGTCTAATTTTCTTATATAGGTAAACTCGACTGTTAATAGACAGAGCTTAAACCCATCGTCCGGTTTCAAGTTTACTAGTCGTGCGGGCCCAGTGTGTAAACACACTCTTTGAAATGATAAAAAAAGAAAATAACTCTTCACATCCGTTTATGAGAAGAAAAGCAATATGAGTCATGCCTATTCTACTGTGTTAATATTCGTTTTGATGCAAGTGTGTCAGGTAATCGTACATGTGGTGTCATGGGACTCGTTTGACATATCATAAAAGAGATAGAAAAATTGATTATGTACTATGCTCTTTTTAGGACATAGGGAGCCTCATAGCTTCCTGTAGATGATGAAAAGGGGCCAATGCTTCGCAGCTGTGACAAATTTCATTTACGAAAAAAGAAAATTCCCTACATTTAACATGCTCGGCAATGGAATGGAAAACATAAAATACATCCATGTACAATGCAAGTCATAATATACATACGCCACATTTCCATGTAACCAGCAAAATTTGAAGCCGGCAAACGCCTACGTCCCCCCCCCCCCCCCTACTATTTGAATTGAAGACCCCATAAAGCCTCAATATATCTTGCAATTTGTTAACACCACGCCGGGATTCCGAGATACGTTATGACCTCTTCCCCTGTATTGGGAGGATTCTACCACCCTGTCCCGTACCCCCGTTCATCAGTATTTGGATACTTTGTTTCTGATGTTTTCCATGACTGTTATTTAAGTCGTCTTTGAGTGTCTTTAATGCCTCAATTACACCAACAAGACCGATACCAGGGTCCTGTTTCATAAAACTTGTCATCAATGACAAGTTGCAATAATTGTTATAAACTACTGAAATCCTTGCATCTGATTAGCTGAGAGCAAATTTGTCGGTAAAAATCACCGACAAGACACTGGATGAAACGCCCCCCTGACCGACGACAGACTGAACAAAACATTGCCCCAAATGGCAACGATTTGGTTGATTTGGAGTCGGTTTATATGCGTCTGACTAAGGTATAAATGAATCCCTATTTATGGGTGTATGCGAAGTTGAAACACGTCCCTTTTAAATAGAAATTTCCTTTCAAAGGCAATTTTGTATCCTGCACAATTTGTTGTATGCCAACCACCATTTTACACTGCAAGACTGCATGCATTTCTCTTCCCCATCCCTTCCACCTCGTTGGGCAACTGATGGTCGAATTTCGAAACTGGGTGAAATCCCTTTTTAGCGAGTTTGATCGAGTGGGGTGGTCTTTAATCTAGCACCTTTCATGTGAGGTTCTAAATGAGCCAACACCCTGGATGTAACGTCTGTAGCAGAATGGTGTTACAGTGGATACATACCATCAGTCATCGTATGGTACACCTGCCCACACGGTCTTTAATCATTGATGAACTACTAGCCGTGCGTTTATAAACCCATCTAGAAGCGATCTAGTTATAAACTGCCCTATCGATCTAGCCCACCAGCGGCGTGACGCCTTCTTTCAAAAGGAATAATGGAAATATAAGACATTTCCCGAAAGGGAGAATTGTGAAACCTCCATAAAACAGGAAATGTCCAAACATCTTGTTTCTGTTTCTTTCAAACAAAATATTGATGGATAATGTCCATGAAGTTCCATTATTTTAATGTAAGATAAATATAAGTAAATAAATAAATGATTTTTTTAAAATAATAACAAATAATAATAAAAAATCAAATAAATAAAGGGACAACACTATTTTTTTAAAATAACATCCTCAAGGTGAAGGACATTCATCATTTCCAACGTACTAGACCAATTTATATACAAATTAGGTAAAAATGAAATCCCTGCCTGCCATCTTTAACGATATGTTTCGAAAGAACACCACCATACATAAATATCCAACGAGACAAGGCAATGCTTACCACCTACCTCTAACAAGAACACTCTTTGCACAAAGCACCTTTGTTTTTTCAGGTTCCATGTATTGGAATTCTTTAGATAAAGAAATTAAAGAATCCCCTAGTCTTAACAATTTTAAACGTAAACTTGAAATATATCTGCTCAGCCTATACCCCCTTCAAAGAGGTCAAGCCTAATACCAAATAAAAATTGAACATTCACCCTTTTCATGTTTTCCTGTGAACACGTGCATAACGACCTTGTTTTTGCTCCTGCTCCCAACCTCTCTTCCTTTCCATGTCCCGTCTCTTCGCTCCTCCTCTTTGTTTTCCTAGAAACCTATGTTGGCATACCGTGAATTTTTCTGTAACTTTCGCCACTGTTTATCCAATTATTATAATTTTGTTTGACCAAAATTCTTTTATGTATTTAAGCATGTTAAGTCTTTGGGGCATGCATCATACAAGCATTGCTTTCTTAGCATGCCCCCTCCCTTTCATTGCATATGTTAGGTCAATAAGGATCCGTTTATGTGAATTATTTTTTGTACTCTTCTTAGTACCCTTTATCTTTGTATGTTAGTTTGATATACTCAACTTATTACATTGTTTTATGTTTAATCATTTGATCGATATGTATCATGTATCATGTATAATTATTTTGAAACGGAATATAAATCAAATCAAATCAAATCAAATCAAACACGATGAAAAAAGGGTGCTTGTCAGATTTTTAACTTATGACAAATTAATGCTGCTTTCTCTGGGACATAGTTTTCAGAATACCGCCCAGGGATTTCCTGTCTCTCAAACGCATTTAATACTATACTCACATTCATATACACTGGTTATGAGAATACCACCCCAAGAATTTCATACTCAATCTTTTCAATGCAACGATTTTCATTTCTAAACGCAATTAAAAACACAAACAGAATAAGTTGTGTGCTCAGCATACATTTATACTTTCAGAAAACAAGACACATCCATTAGTACACTTTTAGTGAGGTAAATCTAAAATACATATAGAGGAAATACATCTCACCTGAAAGACTTATACAGGAAGGTGACCCAAGGTACATTTAAGACACTTCTTCTCTTGCAAATATTCTCATAGAAATAGGATATATATCGTACCTGAAAGACTTATACAGGAAGATGGTGAAAAGTACTTTTAAGACGATTGCTTCTCTTGCAAAATATTATTTGCACATGAAGGTATCACATATCTTTGATATTCAAACCAAGATACATATATATATTATGAAAGATGTATGCCCAAAGCCATTGAAAGAAGCTCATAATAATTGGAAGAATTTAATGCGATTATGTTTATAATGATTTCTGAAGAAAAACACTAAAACTGTAAATATATCATGAAGATTGGTGGAAGATGAAATACAAATTTGTCTTCAGGTGTTGAATGGTAAAAAAAAAAAAGGGGGGGGGGGGGGATTTAGAATTTCTCTCGAGAATAGCTGTAGTTCTGTAAATTACAAATGCTGCTTGGAATTAGTTTACGACCAATGGCATATAGCATGCTTAGTGTTCAACCCGTTGATTACTGAATTCTCTCATTCCCATAGGCTGAATACAGGGTCCATCTGGGGGAGGGGGGGGGGGGGGTGAGTGGAGCACAGTTGTCATGGGGAGGGAGGGGGGGAGTGGAGCACAGTTGTCATGGGGGAGGGAGTGGAGCACAGATCTTACTAGGTGGGAAAAAATGCAAAGGGAGAAGCAAGAAGCTTTGGGTGTGACGGGGTCATCATCTACTCACATTCATTTTTCCCCTTTCCTTCCCCCTCCCAATTCATTTGCTGGCTTCAACCTCCACCCTACCCCCCCCCCCCCCAATGTAATTATCCGCTGATCGTGAGTGAAGGAAGGATAAGTATTAAAACAGGTCTGTCATATCCAATAAAAAAATAAGTGTTACAGAGGAAACATATTCAAACACAGATCACCTTCAGAACTTCCCTTGATAGCTAAAAATCGAAGAGAGCCCTTTGAGGGAGTGGCTCCCCCCATTTTTGTTTACAATATTCACACCACCGTGACAGAGGATTTTATTTTTAATCTAATCTCTAATTTATATATATATATCCCCCCCCCCCCAAAGGAAAAAAAAAAAAAAAAGAAGAGAAAAATTCTGGAAGATGTATAAATTAGTGAATAAATTGCTTTATAGTTAACCAATGGAAGGAGGATGCTTTCAACGGAAAACTACATCACAAACCGTTTGGGCACAGCATATTACAGAGATTTGTTTTCACCTTTTTATCAAGGATTATACTTTTAGTACTGAAACATCCCTCACTTTAAATATACAAATGTACACAAATAGGAAAAAATGGTAAAAAGGAAAGTTCTGGAATAAAAATTAGATACAACTAGTCATAAAATACACTCTGAAATTGTTAAAGTACCAAATACACATATCGTCGGTAGGTGATAAAACTCATTTTCTGGCAAAATTTAGTTTTTACTTCAAAATCTTGTTGCCCTGGGGGGTGTTTCATAAAGGTGTTTGTAAAGTTACGCATGACTTTACGAACGACTTGAATATGAAGTGCCAGATAGGATTCTCAAAGTTTTTCATGATTTTCTTAAACAAAGTGTGACTGTATTTGAAATAACCTCAATTAAATTATGGCAAAAAATATACTTTGCATTAAAAATGTTTGTTATAATAAGCATGTTAATCTACATCTGCACAGTTCAACTTTAGTTGATGCAGCTAAAAATGATTGAGCATCCCATTTGGCTTGTCATATTTAAGTCATTCATAAAGTCATGCGTAACTTTACGAACAGCTTTATGAACCACCCCCCAGGACTAATTTGATGTTCTGATAAAACCCATGTAGTGCATATACAGTATCTGAAAAAAAATAATGGCACAAATTATCTCAAAATGAAGGTCGTCAATGCACTTACTGAGTTAATCCTGAAAGTTTTCTGCTCTCCTGAAAATCGAAAATTTTTGAGTTACAAGGTTTTGTCACCCCACTGATGAGTTAGCGCACCAACCATTTTCTATACTACATTGAAACTAACAATAATCCATCTACTCAGCCTATGCATGTGCATATTACCTGTGCCAATTACTCTGCAATGGGGCAGGGCATTTATAATATCTTACAAAAGAAAATCTCTGTTTTCCCTGCATCATCTTAGAGTTTAGACAAAAATCTACTTTTGACATCATACAAAAATATACACCTCCAACCCAAATTCAAGATAACAAAATCAAGATTAAAAATAAAAGTTCACACTAAACTTTATACTGTAAAACCAGAAGACTTTGCGACCTGAAACTTTTGTAATTTCTAAAAAACAGTCATTCTCACAGCCAGAAACTTCGATAATTGCAAAAAAAATCAATGTTAGTGTCAGTTGTAATTGAATAATTTTACGGCATGAAACTTTCGCGAGTCTAAACCACTCTTGAAAACGTTTCTGTTTTTACAGTATTCAGGCGACATTTCATAAAATCATCATTCACAACCATACAACACATCAAATAAACCGCCATATTATTTGCAGCGTGAAATTCTCACATATATGTAAACCATTTGGATAACACAAAACAAAAGTGTTTCAGAAATAGACTATAGCTAAATAGCATCATTGCATATCTCTACAATAAATTCCAAGAAAAATAGAAATAACACTTTCTATGTGATGCTACATCGACTTCTACTAGGAAAGCACTGAACTATTCAATATGGAAACATGAAAAACATAAGATGCAATATATTATTCTGAGTGGAATGGATGAAAAAGGATAGAAAAATACTTTTACACCTAAAGCTCTGTTCATACATACAAGTACTGAAAAATGATGGAAATATAACTATTAAACCAAATTCATCTGATGAACACTTATAGTTCTGAGAAACAAAAGTACCTCGGAAACTGGGCACAAGTGAGAAGTAAAAAGATGCAAACAGAAACAATGTAATCCTTCTGACAATCACAGCAAAACTGGAGAAAAAAAATTGATGCAAAATCTAAAATCCACCTCCCTGTGATTTTGCATATAAAACTTACACATTCGCGGTATTTATTTACCGAGTAGTTAAGTACAATGCCTCTGTACTTTGGAACCTACCAAAGGTACTATAAAAATTGTAAGGAATAGGGACAACTGGAATAAGGGTCAAGACTCTTATTTCCTTCCTACCCCATACCCCAAAAAAAAAAAACCTTCATAACAAAATTGTCTTTTCCCCCCTACTTGTGGCTGTGCTACCATTGATGAACACTATGCTTATGGCTGAAGCAGGGTTCTCACAGAAATTTGAGAACCAAATTCCATGCCTTTCCATGACCTTCCATGACCCATTTTCGCCTTTTTCCAGCAGCATATGAATACCACGCTGTGATATATATTATTTCATGTTTGTGATGGAAGGCTGCCATAGCCACACATGGCCAACACCCATGATCAAAATTCATGATTTTCCATGACTTTCCAGGTTTTTCCCATAACTGTGGGAACACTGAAGCCATGACAATGCAAAGCAGATAAATGGAGAAACAAAGAGGTCACAAAAGGTCATGTGACACCATATGAAATCAATGGTATGCCCGATTTTCATACACTGGGTGCCAAGATAAAAACTTGACTTAAACCTTACAGTGCCGCCTAGTTTACCAATGTGTATCAAGAATGAAATTTGGGTGAGTCTAGATTTCTTTTTGATAGAAATATTATTCCTTCATCCCTAAAACTTACAATCACTTATCCGATTTTGAATTTCAAAGGAAAATACAAACTTTTCTATGTGCAAATGTATTAGGAACAATGTAAAAATTGGGTAGGATTAAACCGATTTAACTCCCATACCAGAAAGGGTTAAAGGAAGAAGTCGCTGAAGTGTTGAATTCAAATTCAGGAGCTGAGAATACATACCAAACTTTATCTCTCACCACCCCCTATCCCCCTCCCTCCCCTTTTACCTCCTCCAGTGAAGTTCAAAATTAAACCCGTTGACTACTAAGACCTGTATTCTCGAAAGTGGCCTAAGTTAAGCCCGGCTTAACTTAGGCCGCTGGTTTATGGAAGACCAATCGTCAACCTCTAAGTCCCGTATAAATTACTTTATTTATATAACAAAATAAAGAAACAAAATAAAGAAACAAAATTATTTTATGGCATGAAATGAGCATCCGAAATCAATTCTATTATGTCGGTTTTGTATTTGCATTTAGTCCCAGAACTATGGTGATTTTGTAGGATTAAAAGAGGGTGACATTTGGCTCTACATAATTTGGTGGCCTGAATCTAGACACTTAGGCGGGGGCTTAAGTTAGGCGCCTTTCGAGAATACGGGCCTAAATTCTCTCATTCCATAGGCTTAATACAGAAACCATCCACTTCCCGTAGGCAACGGGTTAAGATTCAAGAATTTCCACCTCTACTCCTGTACACCATAAGGCACAGGTGGGGCCATGATGCGCTTGACGTACACAATGGCTATGAGGGAAGCGATGATGGCTCCCAGGAGGAACATGGAGATACCCACACCGGCTGCTGTACCTGGAAGATGTGAAGAAACGATGAACAATACTAACAATTAGTTTTCTGATAAAAATTTTGACTTCACCAATACGTCACTTACCCTATAACCCCTTTGATTCAAGAACTCCATTGGCTTCCTTTTCTCAACATGTTCAGTTCAAACTCTGCCTCTGTTTACAAATTAAGCAACCACACTGCCCCCTCTTACCTTGCTGACACCATAGTTCCTTACTGACCCACAAGTAATCTTTGTTCAATAAATGACACTACTAGACTTGTCATTCCCAGATCAAATATTTCTACTGCTGAAAAACGTTTAAGTGTAACTGCTTCTATCCCACGTTCAATTTGAGCAATAGAAAATCTATCACCATTCAAAAGAAAATCAAAGAACCACCTTTATCCACAGAGCTAGTTTTATATTTATTTTCTTATGATGTTAAACTTTGGATGTTTACTTTGTAAGCACTATGATACTTCTTTTTATATAGGCACATTATAAATAACCATTATTATTATTACTACCCTGGACTAGTACAGGGCCAAAATATTAAGTATAGTCCTACATGTACAAGTCTCAAATAAATGAATGGGAAGAAGTAACGTCGTGGGGGGGGGGGGGGGGAGGGCAGCATACAGACAATGTACATGTAGGCGCACTATGCTTATCTCCTTTCGTTTTGCTTGGTTTTTCTGGGGTTTTTTTGCTGGTTTATCACTTCACGTGGAAAGTGGCATGGAAATATTTGAAGAAAAAAAAAAATTGATATAAATACAAAAATATCTAAAGCTCTGTGTATTAAATGCAAGTTTCCCAAACAGAATATACATTGACTCTTGAACTTGGATCTGTCAGGTAGAGAGTAAAATGGCTGTCATGAATGTAAGTCATGAATGTAAAAACTTGTACTTTATAAAACAGGTTCAGGAAAGTAGGCAAACAATTGGTCAAATGATGCCACGTGACAGTGCATTAGTTTTTCCAACCATTCCTTCAAGATATTGACACCAAACTTTAACGAAAATCCTGGATAGAACATCTTACTCTATTGCACACCTTTTTATACAAATGCAGCAATATGAGACGGTATTTAACATATACTATAAAATGGGTTCAAGAATGTAGCCAATCAGATGCGCTGAAATGAGTCACGTGTGCGCTCTTTATTTTTTCGCTAACATACACGAGAGTGCAAAAAGTGCGCAGCACAGCTGAGATATGCCTATGCGTACCGCTAGGGCGTACAAACTTAAGACGCGATGAAATGTGCATAGTTTCATATAGGAAGGCCATGGCAAGGACTTTGATGCGCACACTGACACGCGCAATATACTTTTTGACTGCGCTTAATGTGATGTCATAAAGGAAAGCAAATGGCGGCCTCCTTGACTGTGTGATTCTTTGCATTTTGATGGGGTTTGTAACCATTTTTCAGACTTTATATTCAGTATTATTGACCCATTTTATAAAACAAATAATTCATGTTTTGTGGCTTGAGCATTAGTGACATGCACTGCACTCAGTTAAGTCACAATGAGACGGATAATGAATGAGAGTTGTTGAGTTCATTATCCCATTGTGACTTAACATTTGTGCAGTGCATATTCACTAATGCACTCGCAAACATACATTATTTGTTTAACATTCCAATATCCTTTTCACTACAATACATATAACTTTTTGTTCACCCGTTGATATGCCTTTATTGTCATCGTCTGATGGTGGATGGAAGTCAATCCGCAGAGAGCCTCTTGCTATAATCAGGGTCACATCCTATAAACAATAAAGGGAGTGAAGATTTGAAAGAAAATAAAAATGATCTTGTTCTCATGGTCCATCACAGGATAGTCACTAGAAGTCATGAAATTAACTCTTTATAATAATATTCTTGATTTATGTAGCGCCTAATACATTTACGATGTCTCTAAGTGCTTACAGACACTGCTCAAGGTAGTTCAAGCTACTTTAAACATTGATACTGTCAATAATATAAAAGAAAACAGCTCAGCGGCCAAATATGTAGTGCTCTAGTATATCAGGTACCCATTTTCACCTGGGTGGAGAGTGGCATTTGTGGATTAATGTCTTTTGATTAGAAGTCAAGTGAATGAACCCCTATACCACAACACCTCCAAAGAACAGTTCCTGATGAGGCTACCCTTGAGAAATACATGTAAGACCAGGGCCCCATTACATAAAACTTACCATTAATGGTAACTTTGCCATCAACGGTAACTCCCGTGAAAATCTTGATTTTGATGGGCTGTTGAGTGATGTTACCATGGTAGTTACCACTGATAGCAGAGTTACCATTAGTGGTAAGTTTTATGTAACACGGCCCATATCTTTATTATAAACCTCATCATTATGCATCCATGATCACAGATAGTTCCTTTCTTACCTTGCCGTCCTTTGTGAAGTTGATGGGGATGGGTTCTTCCTGCAGGACCCGTTCTTCAAGGGTTGTTATAGCCTTGGCTAGGTCAGGACCATGCTTGGGGTTCACTGCATTGCCTTCAACAGGAGGGATACCAAGCATATCAAAGTAGACCACTAGCAGATCTTCAAGACTCTCAGCAGCCTACAGAAAATGACAAGTATACAGTGTGAGTCAATAAAAATCAAACCCATATTCAAGCCCCAACATCCTAAAAACAAAGCGAAATCTCGGAAACATATTATCATGGTATCATAGTTGACAATGTCTTCTTGAATTTGATACGCTGCTCATCAAAATGTGATCATGGACGACTGAGCACTGGCAGTTTTTTTTAAAAGTCCATCAAATTGTCTTTGCCCAAGTTTGGGCTGAATCAGGTTTTCTGGGGAACATTTTGTCAGTGATTTTTACCAACAAATTTGCTCTCAGCCAATCAGATGCAAGGATTTCAGTAGCTTATAACAGTTGTCGGTAAAGATCACTGACAAGACACTTGATGAAACGCTCCCCAGGAGTTAATTTCATTATTGTGAGTGCATCCAACTAGAATGGAGACCATTCAACCAACCTTGGGTTGACCATCCATTTCATTCAAAAAGTGGGCAGAGGCAAATTTGACATGAATCAGGAAAAATGTTACTGTTCTACTGTCCATGGTCAGATATCATTGATCAAGGTGTCAAATTAAAGGAAACATGATAGACTACAATGTGAGTATCTTTGATTAAAGCTATATGTATTGACTGCTACAATATTTAGGGTTGAATCTGGGTTTCTTTATCGACTCACACTGTATACTTGTGAGGTTCAGGCAATTTTGGAATTATTGGGACATGTGTTATGTAACTGTAGGTTTTGAGAATATGGCACTGATGGGAAAGATCACGGGAAAGAGGAAAAGTAGAAGAGGAGAAAAGGGATTTTGAACAGACGGTTTGAAGAAATTGCTTAAAAGGAGACGAGGACAGAAGTGACGGAGAAGGCTAGAAACAGAGAGTTGTGGGACAGCATGATAACCATGATGACCTTCACATCTCCAGCCAAGTGTTTAAACCACTCGACTACGACACCTCTACTCCTAACTCTAACCCTACATACCTTTAACGAAATAGAGCCCGGAATAAATCTTGCAAAGGCAAAATATTGGATCAACAATGAAACGTAATGGTGCAAGCCGTGGTATACTTACATAAACATTTCCAATGCGACTAGCCGGAAGGCCTGATGCATTAGCAATGGCATGCTGGACAGCAGAGTAGAAGTTATGGGTGTTGTTCTCGATGTAGTTCTGACGAATATCTTAATATAAAAAGAAAGAGAGGAGAAGGGATCACATTAATGCATGACTGAAGAGAGAAAGTATTAGTTACATACAGATCTCTACATACAGTCATCTTACTAAAGCTGTGGCTTGTCTTTCCCTTAATAAAACAACAACACACATTTGGGCAACAAACAATCATTCACATCTATTCTGGATCTAGCTAGGTGAAAGAGCTGGCTAGACGTGGGAGTACTGTGGTATATTGGTGAAGGCTCTTCAACTTCATAGGAGAGGTCCCAGCCTTAATACTCACTCTGTGCAATTAATACCAAATTCAACAATAAAACAAGCACTGCAAGTAAAAATTATCTAATCCACTGACTAGTGAATTATCTCATTCCATAGGTGTAGGTGTCACAGAGGGATCACCCAGTTCTCGCAGCCACTTTAAAGTCAATTTTTACGACTGTGGTCTTGGGGACACGCCCACACCGGGAAGGCACTAAAACTATTCATATTCGCCCCAGGAGGGCCAAGGCAGACAGTTGGAGTGTACCCTCACTCTTGTACCGTGCAAGAGTTTTGGTAAATGTGTAAAGTACTACCATTATCAGACATGTGTTGGTGATCTCCTGACCAGCGGTATATGCATGTATACTGTACAAGAGAGGGGCTATTAAATAAATCTTATAATTGTACTTCTGGTGTAGCCGTGTCTCATGACGACATAAGTTCGCTTAAAACAATTGTCAAAAAAAAACTTGATGGCACAGATTAGATGCACTACCTTGTACAGGTCCTACGATCTCTACAGCCATGTAGCGACTGTCTTTTGTATTGAAGCACCGATGGACATCAAAGAAGAAATCTGGGATATGGTAGGTGAAGTGATACATGCTTTCAGTCATGCTGAAGGAGATGTTTTCGCCCTCGTGCTGTTAAAAAGAGAACACAGGCGATAAAAGAAGTAGTAGTAGTTATAATAACATTAATAATTACAATAATAATAGGAATAGGAAGAAGAAGAAGAAGGAGGAGGAGGAGGAGGAGGAGGAGGAGGAGGAGGAGGAGGAGGAGGAGGAGGAGGAGGAGGAGGAGGAGGAGGAGGAGGAGGAGGAGGAGGAGGAGGAGGAGGAGGAGGAGGAGGAGGAGGAGGAGGAGGAGGAGGAGGAGGAGGAGGAGGAGGAGGAGGAGGAGGAGGAGGAGGAGGAGGAGGAGGAGGAGGAGGAGGAGGAGGAGAAAAACAAGACGCAGCATGTTACATAGACCCACAATCTCACCATTCCAGAGCCTGTATACTTTAACTGTAGAGGCATCTGATGAACCAAGCCAGTCTTATTGGTGCCTCCAGTCCAGTTACCCTGTATACAAAAAAGAAAAAAAGAAGGAGATGAAAAAAAGAAGAAGATGAAAAAAAAAAAAAGAAACCATATTGAATTACCTGTGATGTCACAATTATCTATCAGTGATGTCACAATGAATAAGCAGCAAAATAAGTTATTTGTGATGTCACTTTGAAAAATAATTGAGGCCTTTAAGCCCGAGTCACCTTTATCTGATAACAATAACAATAATGAGATTTTTCCACTAAAGGTACTCCCTAGAGCTGCCCTACTATTAACGATAATAACAGACACAAGTATACTCACACTATGTACACACCATATAGTAGGGTGGGCCTTTATTGAAAAATTTGTTATTATTATCGTTATCATTATCAGACAAATGTGACCCATGCTTAATTTTATATATTTATGGTGTCACAGTGAATATACAAACAAAAATCAAGGTCACCATGCTATTAACTTACTAGGCTAAAATTATGAGTAGTAATTCTGGATAGGAATATTACACATATACACGTATCAACTTAAAGGGAATGTTGAGTTCTGGGAAAGGTGAAAAATAATTTGTGAACTTTCTCATTGCTTTAATGTCAGTTTGGAAGAACATCATAGTAGAAATATCCCCTGAAAAAAGGATTTCTCTTCAAATGCCCTTAATATTCAAAATATGACGAAAAATAGCTGAAGCGTTCGGGCCGAGCATTCATGCCACATCTGTGTGCAGTCCCATATACCCATTTCTGTGTGTGGTACATGTGCTTTTGAGTGAGTTTAGGTTGACTTCTTATCATTCTGATAATTCCAAAACCTCACAGTATACACCAATCCTTATTTAGACATGACCAACCTTTCCCAATTGCTTCCAGATGGTTTCTTTCACCATGTAATCACATGAACCAGAACTTAACTTTATCTTTAAGTATTGATATAAGTAACAAGACGCAGGTGTACATGTATTACCGTAATACGTATTTGAAATGGGTAAAATTAAATAAGAATGAATGTACAATGTACATGTATGAGCATAAAAACATAATGAAAAGAATCTAAATACAAGCAAATACAAGCAAATACAAGCATATAAATACAAGCAAGTATGGAAGTTTTAACAACACAACCATTATCATCATGACTGTATTTTAATTATAATTCACAAGTAAGGGCATAACAGCAGGAATACATGAATATACAAGTAAGAATGAATGAGCAATACAATACACTTGACTTCACATCATGGTAGTGTGAAGAATTGACTCACTTGAGGAAAATCAGAAATTCAGGTATATACTGGAGGATATATATACAGTGCGAGTTCATAAACAGGAAACCCATATTCAAGCCAAAATATTTTAAACACCAAATGAAATCACTGAAATTGATTACAATGGTATGATAGTTGATAATGTCTTCTTTAATTTGATAGGCTGCCTACCAAAATGTGATCAGGGATGACTGAGCACTGTCAGTATCGTCTTTGCCCAAGTTGGACCTGAATGATGTTCTGAGCCCCGTTTCGTAAAACTTGTCATCCATGACAAGTTGCAATAACTGTTATAAGCTACTGGAATCCTTGCATCTGATTGGCTGAGAACAAGTTGGTCGGCAAAAATCACCGACAAGACACTTGATTAAATGCCCCCCCCCCCCCCGCCCCCCCCCCCCCCCCCCCCCCGGAGGTACTTTCATTAATTGTTAATTGTGACCACATTCAACCAACCTTGGATTGACTATCCATTACATTCAAAACTATGGCAGCACTTGGCAAGCTTGACATGAATCAGGAAAATTTTTACTCTTCTCCTATCCATTGTCGGATTTTATTGATCACGATGTCGATTAAAGAAAACATGATAGGCTACAATGTGAGCATCTTTGATCAAATCTGTATGTACTGGTCGCAACGATATTCAGGGTTGAATATGGGTTTCCCTTTTATTGACTCACACTTTATTGTATGAGCAACATGCATGACAAGAAATAGGACTACATAAGAAAAAGTCTACATGAGTATGAATAGTACAAACACTGCAAGTACAAAGCACGCATGTACAGTTTCGGTTAAGGGTTAGGAAAGTTATTTTATCAATGCAATTAACAACAAAGAAATACAGTAGCAGAGTTCCATCCGAAGAAATAATGACCAGGAAAACAGAATAGAGTATGAGTTTTTATGAGTACATCATGTAAATGTTACTGGAGTATCGATTCACTTTCATATGAAGGTAAGCGCCAGGATAATGTTTCATTGTTTCTTTGAGCAGACATTTAGCCACAGAATAAGATGATTAAGGAAAATACAAGACATTTACCTCTTAAAAGAAAGGGGAAATCCAAGCTAACAGAAAAGTGTGAGAAAGAAATGTCTGTTAAATTAGCACAGAAACCATGAAAAGGTGAAAGTTGTGTTACTCAATTAGTCTCCTGATTCAGCCATGAATAATCTTATAATCTTATAATCAATATGGATCGCCCACCAAATACATTCATGTACCATTCACTTTCAAGGAAAACAAAAACTTCTTCCTCTTATATGAGTATACATGTATTTCAAAAATACAATTATTTAATCAAATTCAGTTCTGATTTGACATGAGAAATTTAATCTACATCAGATAAGTCATTTTTCTTCTGTTTTACTTCAAAGAAAGCCTTGAATGATAACTATTTCATGTTCATGCGCGTTCATGTTTAATACTTTGCTTTCATCATTTCAAAAAGCTTCAGGGTACAAATTTCTATCATGTCATGTATTTCTAAAACCATTGCTTATGCTACATTTCCAAAACTGTGAGGAGTGCAAACGTGTCTGTATTTCATACACTGTTAATTTTTACAAACATGTAATTACAGCGAATGGCATTTTGGGAATGAAGATAATCTCATGGTTTTAATTTTCAAGTTTTGAATGTGATATATGTGATGCACTTTAATAAAGCAAAGGGAGCCTATTTCTTGAATCATTATACATGTACAACCTCAGATCTGACATCACATTTTTACATCGTAGAGAAAGGCTATTTAATTCTTTAGTATAGAAGTTTGTACTGTAGCAAATTATTCATGAATGTAGTTAAAGTTACATACATTTATTATAACCATATTTTACTACATTATGTAGTCTGCTGAATCAAAAGAAAAAAAAAAGCAGGAGTTACATGTAGTTACAACATTAGAAACAGTTGGCAGAATTAATAGGGAAATTAATAGGGAAACATAAAAACAATTTTGTGCATCTCCTTATATTTGAAAAGAATACAGCAGAGCAACATTACATCCAAACATTTCATATCCACTAAGACAGTTCACTGAAGGGAAACAAAGTTGAAAAGTAGCCTTTCTAGACAGGTTCTACAAAACACACTTCCCTCTCTAGGAAGACTATATAGGTAACCACTATAGACAGTGGTCTTTACAAAGAGGTTAGGCACCCAAGAGCACCAAAGGAAACAGAAAAAGTAGGCACTGTACATAAAGTTAACTACTAGATGTACACTGTGTAGGCAAGACATTTTTAGTGCGGGGCGGCATTTTGATGAACTACTTACTTTGTTCTTTTCTGTCATACAATTTCACTTTTTGGATAGGTTTCTCATAAAAAGATATGAACTTTGGAATCCAGAGCGCTGGACTCTAGTGCCACAATTGCTGGTTAGTGTTGGACGCTGGCACCCACTGCCACCCAGTACCAACAAGCATACCTACATGTACAATGTTCGTAACTCTGCTCCTAGTTAAAATCCTGCACACCGAGAAATTGTCTTTAATTCACTCACCCTCGCAAAGAAGTACTCCATTGTGAAATTCACGACGGAGGATCCGTTCACATGCTGACCAGCGGTGATCCAGGCCTCAGCATCAACATTACGTACACTTGTCTGTATGGAAAAATATGAAGACAGTCACATGGGCAATTCCACAGGTTGGAGCGCATGGACCTTAAACTTTAAACTTGTTATTTCACTTAGCTATGAATCTTTTTTTTTGGTGCTACATAATTGCAGAAACTTGCGAAAACATTGGTAAACCTATCATCAGTGGTTTACTTTAAGGAATCAATATTAAAAGTTAGAAAATGGTAAAACTCATCTATTTCTGCACTTTTAAGTGATACTTTGCCTATTAATTGTGCATTTTTAGATTGCTTATCTGGAAGTAAAAAATCCAAAGTTTTTCCAGGATTTATACAAAAAATAAATCTAAAAGGTCCACTGATCATTTTGCATTGAAAAAACACAAAGTAGAACCTAAGCTATCTCATGGAAAAAATGTAACGTGAGTAACCGCAACGTGAGTAACCATTGTTCCAGTGAAATCTGCAAAAATGATGGGTCCAGTAATTTTCAGGTGTCACCCAGTGGAGGTCTCCCTAACATGGTTCTTTGAAAAGGGTAAAATCATTTTTCAAGAAAGCCTCATATTAGCACATATTTCTTCTAAGTCCTCTTTGCAATTTATGCTTGTCTAAATTATGTAACATGTCGAGTAACCGACAAATTAGTTGGGTTAGCAGTAATTACTGTTCCCCTTCTAAGGTATTGGTTCTATATATAGGTACTCCAATATGTATGCATTGTGTTAACTAAAAGTGATTTAGCTGATACCTGTAATAAGAGAATAAGAGCTAAGGATGCAACCCAATACCTCTTCAAATGTAATGTGAGTAACCGTGGAATTTCCCACATGCACTTGTACAATCGGTCAGTACATTTTTTTTTTCTTTGAAAATATAAAGTTTAAAGCGCTTAGAGACATCGTAGATTATTAGGTGCTAAGTGAATCAAAAATATTGTATGGAGGATGCAAAGTATACATGTACCTGAGGTTAGTATTCCCATGGACTATTCTTGAAGTACATGTATATAATGTAACTGGGAATCCCTTCACCTTTACTATTCAGATTGAGCAACTTTTCACAGAGTGTTGGTGGGGGGGGGAGGTTTCAATTTGTTAAATTTGGAAAACCCCTCCCCCTCCCTTCCCCCCCCCCCCAAAAAAAAAAAAAAAAAAAAAAAAAAAAAAAAAAAAAAAAAAGAAAAAGAAAAAGAAAGAAAGAAAGAAAAAAAGAAAAAAGAAAAAAAATGCCAGCTGTGAAAGGAAAATATACTCCACACAATGTGACAGTCTAGAGTCCATAGCAAATAAACAGCGAAAAATCAGTGCAATGTCTTTTCAATCATAATTGACCAACTCAGTAAAATGTATCCCTGACCACATATTTTCCCATTTTTTATTTTATTAAAAGAAGAAACATCACTCAATATGACCAATGTGGACAGATGTTTTTTTTTACTTTAGAACAACCACGTAACATAAATTGAGCAATTACATGTACAGTCATTAGGCTAAAAAAGATTGTCCTTACATCCAGTACAAAATACAAGGAACAGCCCTATTTATGTGCACTCAAATACTGTGCATTAAACAATGAAACATTGTGTTCATAAACTGTACAAAAATTAACATGACAGAAGCATTACTTTTCTGTGCACCCATTCACAAAGCTCGCACTATGCAGAAAGTCAATTGCCCCTTGATCTTAAAGGCCAAGTCCACACTAATATCAAGTTGATTTGAATAAATAGAGTAAAATTAAACAAGCATAACATTGAAAATTTCACTGAAATCGAAGTAAAATAAGAAAGTTACGGCATTTTGAAGTTTTGCATTATTTCCTAAAACAGTGATATGCAAATGAGTGAACCGATGATGTCACACACTCACTTTTCCTTATGTATTTTATTATATGAAATTTCGAATATTTCAATTTTTATGGATGTGATAATAAAGAATCTCTCCCTTGTATCAAAATAAGATACAATAATGATGATTTTACATGTTCCATAAGGAGTCAAACCATGTTTTACATTATTGAAGCAAAAAATTGAAATATATGATATTTCATATAATAAAATACATAAGGAAAAGTGAGTGTGTGACATCTTCAGTTCACTCATTTGCATACCGCCCATGTTATGCATATCACTGTTTCAAGAAATAATGCAAAACTTCAAAATGCTGTAACTTTCTTATTTTACATCCGGTTTCAATAAAATTTTCACTGTTATGCTTGTTTGATTTTACTCTATTTATTCAAATCAACTTGATATTAGTGTGGACTTGGCCTTTAACCCTTTCGCGACAATTGACCACATTTTGTGGTTTGGCTCAATAACTTTTGATTTAGAGCTCTAAAAAATATACCAGATGCATGAGTAGAAAGAGCAAAATTTTCTACACATATTGTTCCCATTTTTGTTGAATGACCATATTGCGTTTGATGCCAGGAATTTTAAAAAGGAGAATAAGCTTGAAAATCCTTAAATTGGCAACACATTGAGATGTTCAAAATCACTGTTTTTATCAAAATTGGCAATTTTTTTCAACTTTCGACTAAGTTTCTAATGATGCATATTGTTTTCAAAGACATTTCATTTTGTTAGAACCGTGTAGTACTAAAAGAAAAATATTATTGTTGCCAATTTGAAGAACAAAATGTGATCAATTTAGCCCTTAAATAATTCCTGTCCTGAAAGGGTTAATGAGGTCATCTGGACTGAACAGGGTAGGATAGCATGTGATCCACATTATCTGATGTGACTATTATAGGCATAACAGCAGCAGTGAAATAATGCACATCATGCTGATGCCATTCCGTCCAGGAAATTCCTACAAACCTTTTGGCTGCTCTGTTATTCTGCATACTTGATGGTTTGGTTAGGGTTAGCTTAAGGGCTCGGGTTAGGGTTAGGGTTAGATATCATAAGTCTTATCTTGATCTTACGTTGCCCTCATATATCCATGACGACTCATTCTGGAGTATATAGGCATATGGAGATTTCAGCGTGACATGTTTTCCATCTGGACTTTCGGTGTCACTAAAGAATGGTCTAATTGGGATGGGTCCAACGGTACATATATCAGTCCCATGTTCAAGCTTGTAGGCAAGCCCTGTGATAAGAAAGAAAAAAGGAAAAACTAAACATGGTTATTGGGGGAGAGGCCACTCATACAAATGCAGGCCCAAACCTGTGTGGGACTATGTCGAACATTCTTCAACTATAATATGCTATAAATTTAGGATTCCCAAGATGAAAATGGAAGTATTCAAATAATTATTTTCCCCTTCACTAGATTACATGTACCTGACTTGGGGACTCTTTAACTATAATCTCCTACAAATTTGGGATTTCCAAGATGAAAATGGAATTTAAATAATTATTTTCCCCTCCCTCATGTATGATCTACCCTAGACTAATCCAAGCTAATTAATGCATACAAAAACCTACTGTAGGAATTCAGATAGGTAGAGGCATGCATGGATACAAGGTTAACCCTGTAGCTATGGGAACCGGCTGGTCCCTGTATTAAACCAATAGGAATGAGAGAATTCAGTAGTCAACGGGTTATAAAGTGGGGAGGGCTACTTTGAAGCTACATTTGACTTGGTTGTTTAAGCTTCTTGGCCCGTATTCTATAAACTGCTTAAGAATGATATATTTAAGAACTTTTCTCATCTTTTTTCTTAAGAAAAAAATCTTAATCAAAATGCGTATTCAATATAAAGATATTTGCTAAGAACTTTTTCTTAATTTAAGACCTTTTTCTTATCCGATTTTTCGGAGTTAAGTATAAAATCTTAGATTTTTCTAAGTCAAAATTCTTAAATGGATATCCGATTTCTAATGCACATACAAATAGTAAGAATTCTACCCTATATTTGAGCATCCTAGGGAAGATGGTTAAATGGTCCGCTGGGCTGCTGACAGGGCTGCAGACATAAAGAATGAAAACCTATATATGTATGGCTACAATGTACATGACTATTGAAAATATACAAATGCACCGTTTACCATGGATATAATCCATGAATGCACGTACATACCGCGTACCAAGACTTTAGTTGACCTATAATCTGTGTGATGCGCGCCTCGCCGCGAAGCGCAGTGCATGCAGTCGACAGTAGGCCTATAGTACACGGTATAACATACATGTACGTACATACATGTACAGTGTGGAATTTTGTACACAAAAATGAAAGAGCACAACGATCTATAAAGACTGTCATGACACAACTTGGAAATTAAATTGTGAATTAACAACACTCTTTAATTAATAAGGAGACAGGGATCCCGGGCATTGTTAGGTGAGATAAAATGTGTTTAATATATGACTGAGACCCGAGTATACCTGTATTAACGTTAGATCTAAAAATAGATCTAACACCAACTTTAGATCTAACGGCCCGGCTGCCGATGTACTTAGCGATAGCCCTGGTTGGCCGGGCGACGGTACTAGCTAGCTACGCTTACGTGGAGCTTAGCCGAGGCCTGCCTTAGTCTAAAATAGCACTATAGGCTCTTCTAAATTGTTAGAAAGAGAAGTACAATGGCCTATATATACATGTAGACTAGACTCTAGACGGTGGATATAGGTCCAGGAGAGGAGGTCTTAACTGATCCAGAGCGCTAACCTAGCTAGGCTAGGCTAACTAAATCTAGTTAGTGCAGCCACAGTCAGTCAAACCCAAAATTACGAGCATTAATCATTTCTGTTCGGTTCTCACATAGGTTTTGTGTATAATTTTCCTGCGGTGCAATTTTTATTTTAACACGCAAAATGCAAAGGCAAATTTGGGCTACAGTTGTGTCGCTCAACTCGGCTATCTGACCTGACATAATGACGTCACCGAATCAAAGAAATTGTTTAATCTGTCATCTTAGGTAAGAAAGAGTGGTTAACGTTTATAGAATACGGCTAGGGCATATTTCTTATACTAGACAATTTCTTAGAAAACTTTCTTAAACTTAAGAAAAATGTCTTAGAAGTTTATTGAATACGGCCCCTGGTGCCATTAAAGTTCTCAAAAATAAATAACAACTAAGATTTCAACAGGCAAGTTATTAATCATATAGTTTTTGTTTCCGTTTACTTCATAGTTAATCTTGATTAACACAGTGATACATGCTGTCAAACAAACAAATCAATAGCATTATTTGAATTGCAAAAAGAAGAACGAAATAATAAAAAGAAGATTCCTTGAAGTCAAATACATGTAGTATCAGATACAATATCGAATTTCAGAGTTCAAAGTGCTCAAGCGCCCGTAAGAGTGAACAACCAATTTGACCTCGAAATAAATTCTACTGCTACTGTACTTTAACCCTTTCAGGACAGGAATTACTTATGGGCTAAATTGCTCACATTTTGTTCTTCAAATTGGCAACAATAATATTTTTCTTTTATTGCTACATAGTTCTAATGAGGCGTAATGTTTTTTGAAAACAATATACATGGTTAAAAATTTTTGTTGAAAAGTTGAAAACTTGCCAGTTTTGATGAAAAACAATGATTTTGAACCTCCCAATGTGTTGCCAATTTAAGGATTTTATAGCTTATTCTCCTCATGAAAATTTCTGGCAACAAGCACAATATGGTCATGCAACAAAAATGGACACAGTGTGTGGAGAAATGTTTGCTCTTTCTACTCATGTATCTGGTATATTTTTGAGGGACCTGGATCAAACATTATTGAGCCAAACCACAAAATGTGGTCAATTGTCTCGAAAGGGTTAAGGCACAACTTTACCTCATCATTTTCATTATACTAGGTAACATATGGACATACATGTATGGACACCAAAAGCCAGAATACCTTGGAACTAACCAATGATTAATTGAAGCAGAAAAGAAGGCTTCTGTATTAGTTTTTTATTTTCTTATGCTTTGCTTGTTTCTTTGTTTGTAGTAATCCCATGTAATTTCCTGGTATTTAACAGTCAGACTTTATCCTCTTAATTGCTCTTTGGGTGTTGTAATCAGCGCTCAAAATACGCGGAGGCGATTCGCGATTCGCGATCGTATCTTAAATAATCAGCTCCGTCAGAAAATTAACGGTGACGATTTTTCTATGACCAACCTTAAAAATCGCCTCCATGAAATTTTACTGTAGCAGTGTAGCTTTATGCCACAAAACACTTACAAACCTGATTTCATATGTCTAATTTCTTAACTGTTAAATAAATTAACTCTAAGATTCAATATTCTTACGAAAAACGTCAACCTGAACCCGACCTGAACAAAGTTAAAACCCTCGGCCTCGAGCTCAGCTGTTTTATGTAAACAAACATACGATCGTGCAGCAGGCGCACTTGGGGGATTTGATAATAGACACTTTCTTTTTTTTTTGGAATTTGAAAAAATGACCTCCGTGGAAAAAAAATTAATTTGAGGCCTGGTTGTAATTGTTGTTATAATTCATTATATGATTCATTAGTACTATGTAATGTTTTATTTGCCAAGAAAAAGATCAATAAAGCATGAAATACAACCCAAAAATAAAAAAGAAAGGTTTGGTGTAAAGCCTACCTGCATTGAAGTCATGTACTTCTCTGACCATCGTCGCATTCTTTGATGAATTACCAAATGGTTCATAGATGTATGCAGTCAATTTGGCCGGGTAGTTGTAGTATACCTAATTTAACACAACATATGAAGACCATGATTATTAAAAATAAAGTCAAGTGAAAGAAACTGTCTCAAAGCAATTGGGAAAGCTTTACATAAGAATTTGGGTATTATACTGTGAGGTTTTGGAATCCTCCAAAATGATAAGATATTGACCCAATCTCACTGAAAAGCACATGCACTGCACACAGAAATTGGTATATATGCGACTGCAAACGAATGTTGCACTAATGTGGCACAAATGTTCGGCCCGAACACTTCAGCTATTTCTCGTCATATTTTGAACATGAGGGCATTTGAAGGGAAATCCTTTTCAGGGGACATTTCCACTATGATGTTCTTCCATTAATACTGAAAAGGAATGAGAAAGCTCACATATTATATTTCACATTCCCCAGAACCCATCCTTCTCTATACGTACTACAATTATTTGATGATTAGGAGAGAGGAGCAATCACAAAAGGATGTTTTGCTTCATATGTTTGAGGTTCCATGCCCATATGTATACATTATCAAAAATACTCTAAAAGAAGGTACATGTACATGTTCTTGTGAGCAGACCAGTGGACGCACCTGTTCACATGGGCACAGTAGTTAACTCCAAGTTAACCAGGCCTGTGAATGGGGTTTCACAAAAGTTTCACTGAAAGTTTCCGCCGCCATGATTCTACCTATTATCATACAATATGACCTCAAGCCAGCAAATTCTATTGCCACAACACACACAAATCACATCAATGTACACACAGACATTGTCACTCACCACAAGAAAGTCCCATAGTCACCTCCAAAAATCCGTCTAAAAAGCCTAATTCCACTGTCAAAAATGTGGAATCGGCGCCACATTTCCAAAGCACGCGGGGCTTAAGTCCAATGCTAAGAAACAGGTTCGCCGAAAAAGCATTAAAAATCAAGAAATCAGCGGTTTTGTGGCAAGTTTTTTTGCTTATCGCAAGCTACGAGTATGATGGTGTCGGCAAAAAACAAAATGAAAATCCAAAACCCCTGTACCTGCCGATGCATTGACTTCATGTACAAAGTTGAATGCAAGTCCCGACTTGCCTTCATTCGACCAAATGCGCCGCACGCAACGGTTGCGATGAACAACCGATAAAATAGCGGAAAATAGCACACAGGAAAAAAGTGGAAATTGAAATCGGGCAGAATAATAAAAAAAACGGATTTCCGCTAAAAAGCGGAGATTTCACAGGCCTGGTTAACTTCTGTGCAGTATGGGTTAAGAAATCACTTTTTCCACTAATAATCTTGAATCCCCAGCCATTTGAATATATCTCCCATGCATGGGGGGGGGGGGGGTGATTTCTGTCTTTTAACAAAATACAAATTACGTTATTTGGTGATTGGTCCCCTTTGAATATTAACATGTGTTTGAATTCCATCAAAATTTTTATTTTTAAATATCATTTAAACAGGGTGGGCTAGAAAGAATGCAACACCTGACATCTGCAATTTCAATGACATCACTGACACAATATCATTAGTTTTTAGTTTTATTAGCTAGAACATTCTTTTCCAAGTAAAATGACACCCAGATCATCAATTTTGGGTAAGGCGTTTTGATTGTACGGCTATATTTTGTCAGGCAATGGCATTTTCAAAATTTGCTACTTTTGCAACCGTAGTCATGCTTGAAGCAGCGAGAAATTTGAACAAGACAGCTTTCCATACAATCTCTGTTTCATTCATGTTGTCTTTGTTTTAAAAGCTGGAGCAGTCATGCGCTTGTCAACAAAGCTAACTGTATGAGAAGCCTTCCTACGCAAATTTCTTGCTGCTTCCAGCATGAATACAGGTTGCAAAAGTAGCAAATTTTGAAGATGACGTTGCCTCACAAAAATAGCCTTTGAATCAAAGTGCCTCACTCAAAATCAATGATCTTGTTTTCATTTTACTCTGAAAAGAATTTTCTACCCAAAAGGAAAAAAAAAAAAAGTAACAAATCCAATGCCATTCTTTTCAATTATTCTTTTCAATTATGTAAAAAAAAAATTTAGAAATCGAGGCATGTAGTATCATTTCAGATGTATGACTTTTGATAGTGCAGCAGTAAACAAATGACATCAGTGTTGCCAGTTTGAAGATGAAAAGCAGATTTACTAAATAACTTTTCCAACTTTTCCAAACAATTTCCAGGTATGTACATGTAGTATCATTTTAGATGTATGACTTTTGATAGTGCAGCAGTAAAGCTATGGTCACAAATCAAGACAGCGACCGACCGATTTGTAGCCTGCTCGGGCGCCGCTGGAATTTAGGCATCGCCCAACGATTTTTGGAGAAGTCTAGCAGGCTGGAAAGTCCCAGCGATGCCTGAGTGGTGCCCTGTCGATTTCCCCTCGGACGCCGCTCGATTTTAGGTCAAAACTGGGCGAAATCGGGGGAGCTTCTCCACGCGGTGACCAGGCGGTGACCGGGCAGTGACCGACTGCAGCGACTGGGCGGCGACAGCTCGGCAGCCTTTGATCTTGTGGCCTCCATTTTTGACCTAAATCGCTCAAAGGCGACTGTTTGATTAGGACGGTGCCCAGGTGGCGACCGCTGGTTTCCCGTCGATCACTGGTCAATTTTTGATCAAAACTGGGCGAAATCGGGGGAGCTTCCCCGCGCGGCGTCCGGAGAGTGACCGACTGATGACCCATCGATTCCCGGGCGACAACCAGGCAGCGACTGCTTGGCAGCCTTTGATCAAGCGGCTTCGATTTTTTACCTAAATCGCTCAATGGCCCTGCTCAATTAGGTCGGTGCCCGGGCGGCGAGTGAAAAGTGGCCAGGCGCCACTGAAATTTTAACTCTGCGCTAAAACTTCAGCGGGGACCGAGCGATGCCCTAAAAAACAGCGGTGCCAGGGCGGCCGCCGCTCGCCGCCCGGGCGAAATTGGCTAAAAACTCGCCGCCCGGCCACCGAGCAGGCTGATTTTCTTGGATGAGACCATAGCATAAACAAATGACATCAGTGTTGCCAGTTTGAAGATGAAAAGCAGATTTATTTTCCTACCATTGAGTTATGGACAAGGTTCCATTTTGGAAGCACCAACTCCGCGTTCATTCCAAAGACCATGGGGAAATCTGGGAACTTCTTCACCCGCTTGTAGCCTGCACATACAACGCCCAGAGGTGGCTGCAAAAGTGAATTAAGTTACAAAAAACATCATGAATTACATCATCAATTCATTGTTAGTACTCTAGATAACACAATGTACATATGTTAAAGGTATTTGTAAGCATGTAGCCTATTAGGCTGAAATGTGATCATGAGACGTTGAATATAATGTACATGTACTGTACATTTTCATATAATACATGTACATGTACTTCGTTTTGGTGTTAAAAAAATGCAATATACATTTGACATTTTTATTTCTGCTGCAGATTGAGCATCCATGCTTTTTTGCTCATATACAGTATCCAACTTTAGTATTGTCTAGTTTGCTCTGCAAATTTGACAGGGAAAGCAACCTGAACGAAATCGACCAGGATGGGTCAAAGAAGGAAAAAAGTATGTCACAGTGATTATAATTGCATGCATTGAAGATCATCATCCTGTCAGGTCATGTTCAAAATTACATGTATTTGACCTTCATATGACGTTAAATGCAAACAAAAATCTTTCAAGCAAATACTTTTTTAAAATTTCTTTTAAAAAATGCAAAGTACTCAATGAAGCATTTAAAGGGCAATCCAACCTTGGTAATGAGATGATTTGTGTGAAAGCAGAAAAATAAGAAAAACTGGATGGTGAAAGTTTGAAAGAAATCGGACAAGGAATAAGAAAGTTATGGATGTTTGAAAAATGAGATCCCTACATCTATGCGAATCTCAAATTGGCAATTTGGTGCTTCTATTGTGACATTTTTGTGGACAACTCTCCCATTTGTCGTACACAAAAATATCATTAATTTGCGGTTTTCTTTGAGGCGCTTTTACCCTCGGGGCAGTACTCAAAATATATTGGAGATAGCATATTGTTATAGGTCTCATGAAAGAAAGAGATCCTACTGCGTAATACATTTTGAAAAAAGTGACATTTTAGTCATTTTGTGTGTTCGAGCGAATGGGGGAGTTGTCCACAGCTACATCACAGTTACATTACCTATTTGGCCAATTTGAAATTCCCATATGTATAGTGATTACAACTTTCAAAAAATCATAACTTTCTTATTGCTTGTCCGATTTCGTTCAAACTTTCACCAATCTGCTTCTCTGATTTTTCCTCTTTCTTTCAGAGCAACTTGCTACTAAGGTTGGATTTCCCTTTAAGCATTACAAGCATATACATGTATGGTATTATCTAAATCGTGCACATCTACTTTTTGGCAAACACAAATCTTGAGCAAATAGTTCGCCACACAAATACTTGTTTGTTTATCTGAGACGCAATGTATTAATATGCACTATAGGGAGTATAATATGCTTGTCACCAAAAAATTGAATCAATCAATGACAGATGCATAAAGAATACATTCTCTCCCCACCCCCTCAAAAAAAAAGGGGGGGGGGGGGAAGAAATCAGGTCCGGAATAACAAGACAAATTCAAATTGAAAATATTTTAATCAGGCCACCGAGGCCTACAGCGCTGCTACATGTAGTAGCACAACCTTTTTCAAAATAATTCTTCAATGACAGACAATAAATACATGTGTTTGAAATGACATCACTTCCTTGCTTCATCTCTACAATTCGTTGCCAATTTCTTTTTGTGTACAAAAAAAAAAAAAGATAATGGAAAATAAAGAATTAGCTGGCTACTGGATGTCTAATAAATTCCTATCCTCTTGTTTTATGCCTCTAATACATTATAACATAGATTGTAGCACAAAATACATTTTTTCCTTTGTTTTACATTATTATTGATATACCTGTATATTTTAACATTCTCTTCTATGTTTACGTATTACATGCTTTACATTATTATGTAAGGTACATGTACATGTATGGCGACCCCATCACGAGCTTCATGCTTTTAGCGAAAAATCTCCCATCCTTCCTCTATATACATACATGTACATGTATATGTAGGCCTACATGTATGTAAATTCATGTATGAATATTAATTTCCTATTCACTTGATACAAGAAGGAAATACGTGTGTTTTGAATCTTAAATCATGGCATAATATCCTGTGATAAAGAAATGAAAGAGATTCTATACCAAAATTATTTCTGGAGACGCCCATGATCAACTGGACTTTTCAAACTTAAGAATCATACCGCAAGCATAAAGAGCCTTTTTAAACATATATATTTCAGTTCAAAGTATGTAGACTGTGTGCATATTTTGGGATAACCTTTCAGCTTTATACTGCAGGAAAATATACAGGAATTTCCTATTCAGATGTAGTTCACATGTAGTGCAAAACAGAACTAAAAATTGTTCCATTATACTCCAGGAGGACCAAAATAACATCTAGCAATTTCTACAATAGATCTTGGCAGCCTGCCAGCAAGTATGCATGATTATATCACTTTCTTATTAGTGCAGAGCTTCAATGTATATATGCCCTACTGTTGACAATGATTGTATAGACTCATTATATACTCTGAATTCATCTGCCTCATAACGCGTGCCATATGACCTTGGGAATTGCCCTCGATAATGCATGGCTGCAAATTAAAAACCAATAGCGTCATCATTCATTTACTTATAATGGAATGGAGTCTTCGCCTTACCTCGAAAGCTCTGTCCATAGTCACGGGGCCTGGCTCAACCTCGAGGTACTCATAATTGTGGTTGAAATAGCGCAGCTCTTGGGTGGTTCTGTTTACAGCTGTCAATAAAAGATTACATGTATACATGATACATGTAAAGTCAAAAATTGATGAAAGCCTACTGGTATGCCTACCTAGTAATCTGCAAATAATGTTAACGTTCATGCAGTAACATACATTGTACATGCCACTAAAATCCCTTAGGCACTTTATGAATTGCAATCTACATGTAAATTACCTCTACCACCTTTTGTGTAATCTTTGCACAGTAAATTTCAACTTACAGGTAACATCATTTTCTAAAATTACTGCTACATTAAGATGTTTAGTGTAGAATTCCAAGGCAGATTAATGTCCTTTATCTGTAATGATCAACAATAGCTTTCTTTCCTTAAAAATACAATTTCAACCGTTTGGATGCAATGTAACTTTATATCATAACATATATACTTTTAATCAACTCTAGCATGATTTATCTCAGGTTTAGCATTCCACAGGTTCCCCTGATTAGTCTTAGCTGTGTCATTCCTGATATCACTCAGTCTGCTTCAATCTGTACATGTACCTTTTTCCAAGAAAAATTCATTTGTACCTGATCCATTGATGGTAGCTCTAAGAGGAATGGCATTTGGTCCGGACTGAAGGTGAAAGCTAGCATTGGAGAAGTAGAAGTCCAGTAGGTACGTCATATTGGCCTGGGGGTGATAGATGCAGCGCTGCCAATGGTTAGCAGGAATACCTCTGACAGTCGTCGTGCCCATGTAGGTCTCGTTGTATTCCTGGCCAAACTTGAAGACGGCGTCTGTGCCGTTGATGTGACCTGTTCCGTTCTCGACGTGGAAACCGAACAAGCTGAAGCGGCTGAAGTTGCGGACACTGCAGCTGGACAGTCCTTATGAAGACAAAAAGTTGGCAACAAAAATTGAAAGCTGATTCATAAATGCATCACTGATAGAGATAAAAATACTTTTGAAGAAATCCACTGATCTATATCTCTACTTGAGTGAGTTCAGATTTCAATTAATTCATGAATAACATCTTTTTTCTCTTTTTTTAAAACCTTTTTTGTTCGATGTAAATCACCAACACAGGAAGGCAATCACAAGAAAAACATAATGAACTACTAATGAGTTCACACAAGTGTAAGTCCTGCATAATCTTCCATGCATCAAGGGCTTCAGACTAACTTCTTTGAGGGTCTGTGGCAAAATATTGGGGGTTCATGTGCATGCAAGAGGCCCGTTCAAATTTTGTCACAGAGGGTGATCTGTACATGCAATGGACCCCACATTGTGTTGGTCCCTGCATGTACATGTACATGTATGTCATGGCATGTTATGTAATTATGTCCCTGTCATTATCTCATGTTATGTCATGTCATGTTATTTTTTTGTTCTTCCGAAAAAAACAAGAAACAAAAATTGGATGCGTGTTTACACAAACCCTTTTACCAGAAAGAAAAAAATAAAAAAGAACCGAAGATAAGTATTATAATTTTTGGCAATTTAAATTTTTCATTTCAATTTATTTCATGGATTTCAAAAAGGCCTTTTTCTTTTTTTCATTCAGCCCTTCCTAAATACAATGTAAGTTGCAGTAATTAAAACAAACAAAAACAAAAAACAAAAAAAACAGAGACACAGAAAAATAAAAACTAATTTCTATCAAAAAATGACATGGAGAACACTTTCTGTACAAGTACAAATTAACGTTCAACTCTGGGACAACATTTTATGTTTTGAAAGAAAGTAATCCCAAAATATTGTCTTTCTTGATGTTAATGAATGAAAACTGATTTTATATACTATACATGTAGGTATATTACTCTCTATCAAAAATTGGCAAAGGCATGGAAATAATGTAGAAAGCGGTAAGCTGGGATATTACAGTTTACAAGCCCGTGAAAAGACAGTTCCACGACCAAGTTAACAATTTAAAACCAAAAGAGAACACAATCACTAGATGATAAAAAAAATAAATAAATAAAAAATACATAGATCACCGTTTTTTAATTTCCCAACCATAAAAAAAAAGTTTTCTTATTTTCGTTTTGAGCAACAATTCATATTCTGAAGAAAAGAAAATCTTGAATACATGTAGTACATGTAGTTTCATGTCCTTTTAGTCAAGATTGTACATGTATTATGCTGCTAATCTCCAGTCTAATTTCTAAGACTATTCAATAGTGTCTCTTAAGTTTTCATTAACATTTTAATAGAGTATCATTTTTCTGCTTCCTCATCTGTCTTTAAGGTTTATACAAGAAAAATCAAAAAAGTCAATATGACCATACTGACTACTCTGGTTTTCATATGAAATTGAAATTGAAAGCATGAAATTAGATATTTTTCATGAAATTCCGGTGTCAACTACATGTAGTCTACAGGGAGACTATAAAGTCGTTGAGATCATTTTCCGGCAACGTTTGATAGCTCATTATGAAAAACATTTTCTTTAATCATCTAAAGTCAAAGATTCAGGACCCTGTTTCATGAAACTTGCTTTCACTGACAATTTACAATAACTGTTATAAGCTCCTGAAATCCTTGCATCTGATTAGCTGAGAGCAAATTTGACGGTAAAAATCATTGACAAGACACTTTCATTTAGATGAAATGCCCCCCTGATTGGCTCCTAAACATTACAGGAGGAGAAGCATAGTCCTGGGGAGCATTTCATCAAGCGTTTTGTCAGTGATTTTTACCGACAACTGTATAAGCTACTGAAATCCTTGCATCTGATTGGCTGAAAGCAAATTTGTCAGTAAAAATCACTGGCAAGACACTTGATGAAATGCCCCCAGGACTGGTGATGTGGTGGTGGACGGATGGAAAAGGTGGTATTTAATAATATTACAAGCATACAGTAGGATAAATTGTTTCCAAAATGCTATTAAAGTGTACTGCTACATAAGTGCAACATTATAAACAATTTTTGTTTGCATTGGCTGGGTTAACGATACATGGGCAATTCCACGGTTACGTTACAGTTGAAGAGGTATTGGGTTACATCCTTAGCTCTTATTCTCTTATTACAGGTACATGTATCAGCTAAATCAGTTTCAGTTAACACAATGCATACATATTGGAGTATCAATATATAGAACCAAAACCTTAGAAGAGGAACAGTAGTAATTACTGCTAGTCCAACTAATATATCGGTTACTCACATTAAATTACCTGGACATGCATAAATTGCAAAGAGGGGTTAAATGAAAAGTGCTAATATGAGGCTTTCTTGAAAAATAATTTTACCCTTTTCAAAGAACCATACTAGGGAGACCTCCATTGGGGGACAACTGAAAATTACTGGACCCATCATTTCTGCAGATTTCACAGGAATAATGGTTATTATAATGGCAAACGTACATGTACAAATCAATTGATTAAATGCATGCACTGTTAGTAATGTACATGTACCTGCTCCTAAACTTAATTCAAAATATGTAACCTAAATTTTTACTTGCTCGCTTTGCTCACTTGCAAAACTAAACAACCATGAATTCTTGAATACAGCTGTGAGTGTCACTAATGGCCCTTCAGTATTCAACAAAAGATATAATATTGGAATGAATCATGAAACTTTTAAATTAAAAAGAACTGAGAAAAAGGAAGTCTGCCACTCTACCCGCCCCCATCAGGGTCTCAAATATTGAAAGATTGAATTTCTCACTGAAGTACATGTAAATGGCTCAAATATTTTGCCCCCCTTTGACGACATGCACGCCACGGCACTCCAGTATTCCAAGTTGTATTAACCTGGCTTCAACATGGCTGTTATGACAGTACTCTGGCATTCCAGAAATTTCTCCCTACATGTACAGTATCAGGTAACCAATCATTACTCCCGGGTTGAGAGTAACAAATGCAGATTTATATAAAGATCCTAAAGATCCTAGAAGCCACAACCTTCGCCAAGTCAAGCGATCACACTGCTTGACTCTGAGTCTCTGACATCTCTTTAAAGTGCATGCGATAGTGAATGTGAAATAACATGTACATGTACATGTACATGTATGTCAGGGGAAAATGGGTTAACTTGTTCATTTTTTATAAATTATTTACAAATTTATAGGTGTAAAGACTGACAAGCAGCACGTCCCGAAATGGTCAATTTACAAAAAAGAAGAGTAAAAAATCTGTGATCATGTATGCCCATGGTGACTTTTTCATTGGTCTTGGTACCTCCTTTTTTTGGTGAAAGAATCCAAGGCCATATGCTCTTTTTTTAAAAGGTGTCCCTAATTAAAGTGGCCTTGACTCAAAAGTACCCTTATTCGAGGCTTGAAAAGTTATTTACATGTACATGTACAAAGGCAAACATTAACAATACAAACATATCATGAGAATGGAATACATGTACATACATGCGCAAATGAAGTATTACAAATTACATCCTGTTATTTCAAAGAATGAGGATGAGACATAGTAAAGGAAAAGAAAACTGAGGAACGGAAAAGAAACTGATGAAAGATAGAGGAGGGTAGGGGACAAGCTGTAACAGATTTTGCTAAAACTACAATGTATGTGAAATATGTGAAAGGAAAGAGAGGGGTAGATGGGGATACGAAGAGGCAAGGAGGGGAGCGACAAAGGTAACATAGGAGGATAACGAACCAGTCTCATGATCCATTTTGACCTCAACAGTCTGGTTGAGTTTGTAGTCATAGGAGGTGTAACGCGTTGTGCCGTCTCCCTTCGATACCGAGGCCCCACGGTTATTGATTTCATCGTAGAACTCCTCCAAGATGAAGGAATAGCCCTTGCTTCCAATGTTCACTTCCACCTTCAAGCGATACTGCGAGGGTAGGCTGGGCAGTGGAGGGCCATCGTAAGGGTAGGTGAAGTTCGAAGGGTCACAGATGCTTAGATCAGGCGCTGCCGTAACGACAGATGCAACTGCGATCAAAGTAACAAGCTGTAACATCAAAGATGACGCCATTGTAGGTACATGTACATAGATGTACTTCACCTGTGAGAAGAACAAAAGGAAGTTACATGTACAGGGAAGGGCAAGTTCTGATAATAATAATAATATTCTGTTCTTGTATACTGTAAAACAAGAAACGTTCGTAACATGAAACTTTCGCGAGTTGTTACAGACAGCCATTTTCACTGCAAGAAACTTTTGCGATTTGCAAAAATTTAGCATTATGTCAATTACATACTATGATTCAATGATTTCGCAGCATGAAACTTTCACGAATTTGAACTACTCGCAAAATTTCCGAACATCAAATACATACATGTATACGTGCACAAGCTTTTGGTTTTACAGTAGCTCATATATCCAACCCTGGCTTTGATAAGCGTGAAAAATAACTTGCCAGCTGACAAGCTTCCGTCACAGAGATGCGCCATATTGAACAACATATCTGATGACCCCAGAAAATCTGTCTTAAATGCTAGATGATTCAAAAGTCTGTTTAAAGCATGCATGTTTGCATTTAATGTTGTAATCCTTTAATTGCCAATCCAACCTTAGCAACAATTTAAAATGAGTAAAAGCAGAAAAATCAGAGGATCAGATTGGTGAAGGTACAGTGTATGACAGAAATTGGACAAATACTAAGGAAGATAAAGGGTAACAATCACCAAAAAATATTTTACTCTGTATGTTAGAGGTTCCATGTCATTCTACTATATTCCAAATATGAGCTTCGAATATCACTTCCATAAAGAGATACATGTATTACTCTCTATAAGCATAAAAGCGACTCATGAACTCGTATACTACTCAACACACCCGTACGCGCTTGCCAAGATAAAGGCTCACATGGAACCTAACTTGGAGGTTCGGTTCCGCGTGAGCACCTTCATGATATCCTTTATTTCCTTCATACTCCTAAACTGTTGACCTATATAGGCCCGAATTCACAAAGGTGGTAATAGATTTGTACCATGGTTTATAAAATGCAGATTTTGTGGTATAAGTGCGCTTAATTTCGCACGTACACTTAGAAAGATCCAATAATGAACGCGTGATTAGCAAAGTGCGCAAATTTTTCACTAGTTGCCATGGTTTAGACCATGGTTTATGTTAATTTAAACACAGTTTATTTCAATTAATTTACATAAACCATGGTCTAAACCATGGCAACTAGCGTCTAGCGCAAAATTTGTGTACTTTGCTAATCACGCGCGTTCATTATTGGATCTTTCTAAGTGTACGCGCGAAATCAAGTGCACTTATACCACAAAATCTGCATAAACCATGGTACAAAACTACATGTATTACCACCTTTGTGAATTCGGGCCATAGAGTTTCAGATAAGTTCTTTGGGTTTAATTTTATGCTTCCTAGCGATATACAAATTCTTTTTTCAGGTGGTTGGTACACTTTAAGAATGTATGAAAGTTGAGATTACAGAATATGAATCTCAAACCGGTTTAATGGTCATTTGATTTGTTGTACACTATAGTACATGTACATGTATCACTGTAGCCCCTTTCACAATTGATCTGCGACCGTTTGCGACCATTTGGTCGCACGACAGGCTGCAACAGGCTTCAATCGCCATCAATCTCATCAGGTCGCAGAAAGGCATTCACAAATGTCAACAGCTGTCGTACAACAAAAGCGACTAGAAGAGACCGTTGCACGAGTAAGTCGCATTTGCTCGTATATGCTCTTGTGAGTGGTTGTGCGTTCACATGCGAGTGTTGCACGAGTGATTGTGGGTGGCTTGACGCCAATCACAATAGTCGCAAGACCGATCGCATGGTCGTGCGAGTGGACGTGAGACCATGCGATCGCTCGTGTGATTGAATGAGACCGGTGCGAGTGGTCGTGCGAGTGTTCGTGCGAGTGGCGTGGGGTATAAATACCCCCTCAACAGTTCACCGGTAGTCAGTTTCACGCTGGACTTCATAATAGTCAAGATGCCAAATAAGAAAGTTACAAAGAAGAGGAAGTTGTTAGAGGAGGGCCCTGCTGCAGAGGATCAAATGATTATCGAAGAGCAAGCTGAGCAGCCGGAGGAGCAGCCAGGGGAGCAGGCGGAGCCTCCAATAGACCAGACAGAGGGGGAGGAAAGTGATGAGGAGCAGAACGAGGAGGAGGAGGAAGCAGATGACAGAGGGAAAATATATACCCCCGTGGAATAGTCGCATACAGTCTCATAGAGTCGTGCAACGGTAGTACAACGTTGTAAGATGTGCTGCAATCGGTCGTGCAACAGTCTCATGGTCTTAGCACAATCGCACCCATTCGCAAGACTGGTCTCTATAGGTCGCTAGCGCACGTGCGAATGTTGCGCGACCTCCAGCCGACCCAATGCGACTATCGAGTCGTGCGAACTCTCGCATCAAGTCGTGCAACGTTGTGCAACACTCCTACGACAATCGCACGACTGGTCGTACGACCTAATGCGAGTGAATTGATCGCATCTGGTCGCGTCTGGATTTTGAGCATGTTCAAAATTCAGATGCGACCAGTCACGACCACCTCAGGTTCGTGCGACCGCCTGCAACGACTGCGAGTGCTCGCAAGACACCAAGCGATCGGTCGTGCAACACCCCGAAAAAAATGTTGCAGGCGGTCGCAAACTGGTCGCAGACCAATTGTGAAAGGGGCTTTACATGTACATGTAAATGTATACATGTATGTACATGTATGTATTTCCATCTAAAATTCTAAATCCGAGGTAAAAGAAGCTTTTCCCTCAGGGCTGTACTCAAGATGTATTAAAGGATAGCATGTTGTTCTCCAATGAAAACAAAATCCTGCTCAGCAAAAAAATTTACAAATTATATAATCTTGACCATTTAATGCAAATATAATGCACATGTAAGAGAGTTGTCTGATTGTAGTGACATCAATGTCAAATTAATTTGTAAAGTTATGTGGAATTTCTATATACAGTATGCATGAATTGTGATTTCATATTTCAGAGATTCATAACTAATTCTATACATGTATATCCGAGTAATCCCACTTCATTCAAACTTGACCTTTACTATATGTACCTTGTTTCTCTATTTTTTCTATAATTCTTCATGGCAGAATGCTATCATATTATGCAATTTACCATTTCATGCATACATGTAGGAACAAATAGGAGAGTTGTCTTACATTTATACATCACATTGACATTAATATCAAATGAATTTGCAAAGTCATTTGATATTTCCATACATGTACATGTAATAGTGATCTACATTTCAGAGACTCACAACTTTTTGGACATATCCAATTTCATTCAACTTTTACCAGCTTGTTTCTTTATTTTTTAATTTTTTAATATAATTCTTCATGGCAACATGCGATCAAGAAGGAAAAGCTAGTAACTCACTCAGGAATATTAATCACATTTCATAATTTGGTTAAATAACATTCAGAGCTCAAAAAAAAAAAATTGGAGAAGAGAGAGCAAAACATTCTACACACAAATACATGTATGTAAGCTCTTCTTCTTTTTTTTTGTGTGCATTACCCGTATATGGCATTTCATGCAAGGTGTATTGAATTAAACCCCTCAAAAAAAGTTCTGCAATTCAAGTTCGCTTTAATACCATCATATGGGATGTGGTCATCGTGTATATCATTACATTAGCAAACTCATTAAACTGTAAAAGGAGTGAAAAAATGCTTGGTAAAATAAACACAAGAGCATTTACATGTATGAGCATATTCTTGCAATGATGGAAGACCTAAAAATAGACTAATTACATGCATGGGCGGAAATCCCGGGGGGGACGGGGGGACGCGTCCCCCCCACTATTTGGAAGGTAGGGGACACAATATCAAATGTCCCCCCCACAATTTGTGGTCTTTTATTATGAAAAAAAAATACATCATTCAAAACCGAAATTACCTACATGTACATGTATCCTCAAATTTCGAAATATATAATTTTCTTTTTGTAAAGAACTTGTGTATAAAAAAAGAAAAAAAAAAAAAGCGCTTGCAGCGTACGACTCGAACTCGCTATGCAAGCCATGGGTATTTTACTCTATGATGCCAGCCAATTGATGAGTGACATCGATTTGGATTATACAAAATAGGTAAAATTCGCAATTTTTTAGACAAACCAACCACTGAACGATTAATTCATGCTTTTGTTATGTGCCATTTTGATTTCTGTAATAGTTTACTTTCTGGTCTCCCTTCTTCTCAAATTCAAAGACTACAACTCCTTCAAAATTCTGCAGCCCGACTTGTTACACGCACGAAGAAACATGAATCAATAACTCCAGTCTTAAGAGATCTACACTGGTTGCCCATCAAGTCCCGTATCCAATTTAAAATACTTATGTTAACCTACCAATGTTTACATCAGCTGGCTCCTACTTATCTCTCTGAAGTACTAACTCCATATAAACCCGATAGAATGTTACGTTCCAGTTCCAAGTCCCTGCTCTGCGTTCCACAAATAATGACAAAATCATACGGGGAAAGGTCTTTTACATATTCTGCCGCTCTTTTGTGGAACAAGTTGCCTGAATATCTGAAAAGTATAAATTCCTATGAAAACTTCATTAATTCTCTAAAGACATACCTTTTCACCACTTTATAGTTAATCAGAATCATGAACCCAATGCATCTTTCCTTTCTTTCCTCTCCTAAAGTGCATAGAGACATGCAATTTTGCTTATGTGTAATGCGCTATATAAGAATGTTTGATTATTATTATTATTATCGATCGCCACGTGTCTAGGAGCTATATATACATGTACAGTACGCTTACATCTACCTTAGACAAACTGATGAACATGCAAGAAATTTCTGTCATCCATTAAAGAAATAAAGAGCATGTTCCAGTGCCTGACTAGTTCTGTACTAAAGGATAAAAAACAATGAAATAATACTACAAAGAGAAGAAAACATGGGATTGTGAAATGCATGTACTTTCACTGCTTAAACTTTCATACCACAATAACTAAGTTTCTGGTCATGGTTTCTGGTATATGTATTCATTTCGCAATTAGCATGTAAATGAAGAAAGTCAAGTGACTAAATGTGATACTATTTGACATGTAAGATATTACTGCTAAAAAAAAATGAATACAACCAAAATAGAGTATGTAAAGTGAACATGTGATAATTTGACTTAAGTTTTCATGTTTCTACTGACGGTGCTCAGTGCAGTCCAAGTACATACACCTACATGTATATATGACAGTGCATTGCAATGCTGCATTTCTGTGTCACATCTGGACATGAAATTTCTGTCATCCATTAAAAAATACAGAGCATGTTTCGAGTGCCTGACTAGTTTTGTACTAAAGGAAAAAATGAAATAGTAAAACAAAGAGGGGAAAACATGAGATTGTAAAATACATGTACTTTCACTGCTTAAAGGCAGTGATTAACATTGTTTCCAGTGAAAAAATCTGAGTTCTATGGTTCTGCTGCTTATTGGTGTCTTTGATAAGGTCTAAAAATGAATCCCTGAAAAAATTGTGCTTCAAAACTTTCATTAAGTGCTTTGAAAAGCCGAAAATCTATTGAGTAACCAGATTTACAATGCATGTGTTCCCCCATAGACGGTCGTTTTAATTATTATCGCCTACTATAATAAATAAACCTCTGTTTGCGATCAGTATCTATAGGGTTTTGTTTATAATTTTTGTTGGTTTAAGAGTTTTTGAGTACATATGCAAGTATTCATATACATGTCTCATCTTGACATGAATTATTTTTAAATCAGGTGCTCACAATGTCTGCCTTTAAACTTTCACACCGCAACAACTAAGTTTCTGGTATTTTTTTATATTCATTATGCAATTAGCATGTAAATGAAGAGGGTCAACAGACTGAATGTGAAAGTATTTGACATATAAAATATTACTGCTCGAAAAAAAATGAATACAACAGGAATAGAGTATGTAAAGTGAACATGTGATCATTGAACTTAAATTTTCATGTTTTCACTGACGGTGCAGTCCAAGTACATATATATCTATATCAATATCTCATTTGTTAAATGGGAGAATGGTTTGCTACATTAGTGATTACAGCTTTTAAGTACCTGATGTACTACATGTATGTTTTATATTGTAGAAAACTGTTCAAGACTAGACTGCAAACGTTGCAAATGCTTAAGTTGTGAACTTGTAATCGATAAGCCGACGCCTTGTCTGCACACAATATTATGTATGTATATGAAGAGAGGTTATTCATGAAGATCAGGTTCTGACTTGTTAATTTCTACTATAATATTTAATTTGTAATAAAGTCGTACACTAATACAAGAAACGTGAGAGAGTTACAAGTGTATTAAGTATACAAATCTCATGCTGCAAAGCTAAGCCTGGCAATAACTGAAGGTACTGGGGAAGAGTGCAAAACTATATGCGAAATGAAGGATTGTACGTCAGTTTCATTGTTTATGCATGGAGGAGAATCTCTGAAAATTTCATACCAATCTGATTCATATTATCCGAGATATGAGTGAAAATATAAACAAAGAAAATAAAAGAAAATGAAGCGTTACAGTAATGCTCTCACACTATTATCATTAAATATATTCTTTTTCCAAAGCTTTGCCATAGTTGGGCTTCTGTGATACTATCTGAGATTTCTTTGCCATTTCACTTCATAACTGAGCACTTTTGCATTCTTCCCTCCTACACTCTTACCCAGGACCTTTAACTTATAATCATTGGTCTTTCAATCCAGAGTACTTTTCTATTTTGTATGTTAACTATAAAGAGACTTGGTCTTATAGTAGACACTGTTTTACCTTTTTAACTGTTGAACAACTTTGTACTGAAGAATACACAGAACACTGGTTTCTTGATTATATTGTCTTTATTTACTAAGCAGCAATGAATGAAGAATATTCGCAAAATTTTCAGAAGAAAAGGTATGGGAATTCATGACGGCATTTAGCTGTAGAAAGGCAATCTATGTGCATCACCTATAAGGTATTGAAGGTCTACTTAAATAAAGATGTACAATTTGCTGACTTTATTCAAATTTTGTTGCATAGATTGTTTATTTATTTGTGAGCTTACGTTATGTATCAATCATTTTATTTATTTCTCATTCCTTATTTATTACTGATTCGTTTACTAATAAATAAAACAAGTATCTAATAGGATGAATTAAGTACACTCAAGGAAGCAACTGTAATCAAACAAATTTAGAAAGGGACAGAATAATGAACTAAATGATTGTGATCGCTACCACAATCATGCTGACCAGGAAGAAGAACTGATTGTGTAGAGGCTGCCTTAAACATTGACAAATGAATATGTGGGAGAGAAATGGGGATGAAAATACCATGTTTGTTAACATTTAAAGTGCGACCGATGAGACTGAGCAAATGAGTAATAGAGACTCACAATTATTTTCTGGCATTCCTTTCGAGTTAGAATGTTTTCATTTATATTTATGCACGCACATTTATTCATGTACTGGAGTACTGATGGATCTAGGTAGAGGGGGGGGCGGTTACTCCCAATACCCCATGCGTGTGTGTGTGTGTGTATATATATATATATGTATACATAATATGTATGTATATATATATGTATATATATATACATGTATATATATGTATATATATATGTATATATATATATATATATATACCTAAATCCTACTTAGGGAGAATTTTTATGCTAAATAATCAACGGAAGGGGGAACTCGACGTCAAAGGGAATATTTGGATTCGCCTCAACGTTTCCAAGCTGAAATTCTCAATGGCTGGGGTTCAACACAATGTTTAAAATCTACTTAAGTAGAGGGCAGTATTCAATCTTACTTCCTACAAACCTTGAGTCAAATCGGGTCAAAAATAATCTGGCATTATAATCGTGAATGAAATTGTGTCTATATACCATGTGGAGGAAAACTGGTTGTTTAGGCGAATTGATGTATATCCTGATAATCTTTGCAGAATCGGGTATATATCAGCATTATCTATCTATGTAAATTTTACTCCATCCATCACCTACGTTATCCCAAAACTTCATTACAATATACAAACTGTATAAAAAATGAATGCTTTTGATCCTAAAATGTGCCCCTGATTTTTTGAAAACTGTAACATATCTCTGAATGTTTCGCTGATATGATAAGCGTACAACTGTACAGCGTTAGCATGTAGTGTGAACGAGAACAGCGAAAAGCGCATGCGGCCAGTACAGTGCAGCGCGCGCGGTGCCTATGCGCTAGCGGTGCCTGCGTGCTGCAGCTGGCCCGGAGCGCGCCGCGCCGGTCCGGCCGGTCGCGGGCGGCGCGGCAAGCGCAAGCGTTCTGATCTCTCGACCTCTGCCATTTTTACAGACTCGCTGCTATTTTAACGTTAGAATGTAAACGAAGCTATGTACAGGACATCAACTTCAAGATCAAGAGAAAAAGCCGAGAATGTTGCTAAACGCTACGTCCAGGCTGTCCAAGATCCTGGATATATTGCCGAAAAATGGATCAATTCTACTAAAGGTGGGCTAATTAAGAGTTAAAGTGTATGACTATGCGGTATGATTCAATGAGCGAGTGACTCAAGAGTCAATGAGCGACTGATTTGCTACTTGCTATTATAGTATAGTATTAAATAACAATAAAAGTAACGTTAGAACTAATGTGAGAGGGGTCTAAAATGCCGACATAGTCGGTAGCTCATTTAAGGGTAAAAAAGTAAACGTTCTATAATGTCTACCGATCTACACCTACGTCTACGGTAGACCTTTTAAGTTTAACAATTGAACGAATTGCCCTAGGCCTAACGTTAGTCAAACATGTCAAACAGTGAATAGGCCTAACGTTAGGCTATTGGGCTAAGCCCTGCCCCTAGAACATGAGATCATGATCCAGACTAAAAGTAAAATCTAGCCTCGGCTAGACCTCAACAGTGAGATCTAACTAGCTAACGTTAAACATTAAACATTAAAAGTTTAAAGTGACTAATTATTTAGACTTAAGTTTATTAGGAATAACTTGAATCTAACTTTTAACGAAGGCCTGAATTCTCGAAAGTGGACTCAAGGAAGCATGGCCTCCACTAGCGTACTGAAGCCTGAAAGGGGGGGGGGGGAGGGGCACAGGCCCCACCCCCAAATAAATTTTGACCATGGGTTTTTTAATAATGTGACATTACCTATTATTATTAAAGCCAATTCTACCAAACATTTTGTAGAAAGTAAAAAAATTTTAATTTTCCTGGCAAAATTGAGCTTTTTTGCTATTGTTTATGGGAATTTTGCTCGCTCACTTTGTTCGCTCACAACTTTTTGCAAAACTCAGTTTTCATGGCAAATCATGTTTTTTCATTACTTTTATTTCTAAAACTTTTAGCTCGCTCGCTTCCGTTGCTTGCACAACACAGAATGCACTGCTATCATTGACTGAAAAAAATGGGGATCAGCCCCCTCAAAATTTTTGGCTCATACGCCACTGATGGCCTCACAACTGTTGGCTTATGAATATTGCCTCATTGGGTGCATGATATGCTTATCAGTGCCTATAATATCATAACTCCAGGTAGCCAATTGCCTATATGTTATCTTTACATAATCTATGCTACAGTAACTCTTACAGACAGGATAGTCTCATGGAAGCAAGCTGTACAATTAAGAAGTTCTAGTGGAGTCTGATTAATAATAGTGTCTTGATGGCAGAAAATCTACTCAGAAGTGCCCTTGAAGAACCAGCCGTTACATGTACATGTAGCAAACTACAACACAGTTGGACTTTATTGCAAATCAGAGAGGAGCTCAAATCAAATCAAACAGCCATAGATTTGTCAAGATTCTAGATTCGTGATTTTACTGGTTTGTTGTTTGATGGTTATTTTTTTTTTTTGCTTTTATTTTATCATACTTATTTCCAGCTTGTATTTTAAGTATTTGTAACTTCATATCTACTAAAGATATTTTTCAGGACCCCCTCCCCCCTCATCTCTATTGCAACCTTGTTAATGCTTGCCTGAATAAATGAATACACATCAAACTCTAATGAAGTCATATTTTAACATTTGTATTTTTCATTGTCAGGTCGTGGTGTAGTGGCCACTAGGCATATTGAAAGGGGGGAATTCATCACCGAATATGCAGGTCAACTCATTACAGAACAAGAACTGGAAAGGAGGGAAAAACAAGTAGAAAGTGTGTTCCGATATGAATTTGCTTGGAGAGGAAAAAAACTATGGTAAGTTTTCAACCAAACTTTATGAAAGTCATCATTAAGAGAATGGACTTCAAATTGGATTTGTCACTCCTAAGGGGGGGGGGGGGGGGGGGGGGGGGTGGGAGGGGTTAGGGGCAAAGCCCTTGTACCAATTACTTCATGTTTATCAGGAATCTTTGCTACACCAAGGCATGCCAGAGCCCAGTATATTGAGTGCTTATGTGTACGGATAATGAAATATATTTCTTCATTGACCACCCCCCCCCCCTCTCTCTCTTCCGGGTCACGCCATTTGCCCAAGGGCATAGTACAAGTTGAGGGGCTCTCCTCATATTACAGAACATATTTGTGACAGTGGTGTAGACAGGTCCTCCATCCTGGGGGAATGATTCAGCAATTTGAGGAGAGATATTCCTTATAATGCGAGCGAGAAAAAAACAAATCTCTTTTATCAATAACAATTTTATATTCATATTTTTTTTTAATTATATGTTTTATTAATTTTCCAATCACAACAGATCACAATATTAGCAAATACATGTATTGAAAATGATTCTGAAAAAAAAAATCAAAAAAAAAATCACAGGATTTTATATTCATAATGATATTAATGGTAATAATAGGAGAAAAAATAATAACTATAAGAATAATACTGAATTTATGATATAAAAACGAATTATTACCCCCCCCCAAAAAAAAAAAAAAAAATAGTTTTTCTATCTTGAAACCTGGGGGATGATTGTACACAGCATCCCCCCCACCTTAAATTTTTTTTTTGGGTGCATCCCCCATCCCCCCTGTTGATTAATGCCCCTGATTTTTGACCTCTCCATTATTACAAAATGCATGACCCTATTCTAACCAAACTTAGAAATCGTCTGTACAGGATGGACTTAATCATTGGGGGGGGGGGGGGGGGGGGGAGACATATTATCATCCCTCATGGGTGTCAGGAGCATAGCTCCCCCCGTACCCCCTCATACCAAATGGCCAGGGGAAGGGGGGGGGCTTGATGGGTAAAATCATACTAAAATGCATGTTCAGCCTCTGTCTGTAGGGTTCATTACAGGATTTAAATCACACTAATTGAGAATGAGCAATCATTAGCGAAAGCAACTCTAGTGTAAATCATGTGGGGCCATCTTACATGTACATGCATCCAACCCGGGCATCAGGGCAACTGAGGTAATAGTTTATTTTCTTGCTTGAAATGCTAAACTTGGCAGGAATGATCATTAGGAGAAGCAGTTTTAAAGCTGATAAAGTGGGGCATCAGGACCTTCTTCCTCAACTCCATTGGGTGTGGGGGGGGGGGGGGGGGGAGTTGTTTAGCCAAAGAAAAAATAAAACCTTTGAAAACTTATCTAAAGTTTTTGGCTCAATTGATTGTTACCATACAGTACATAGAGGGACTTATTCTATTCATAGAGGAATATTTCCCCCCCCCCCCTCCTTGCTTTGAAAGGAAGGCAGATGCGTGTTCAAGTGAGCACCAAGCCCCTGGGGTTCTTGTAGTAAACCACAGCATTTGAGGTCAATTATTTCATCAAATTTGTGTCACCTGATCGAGATCAATGACTGATTCTGTGCAATATGAGACTAATTTGTTTTTGTGCCTTTTTTTTTTCTTGCGTGAACAACATTCAGAAAGATACAATGTGATCACTTTCCCTGTCTGTGCATGTGCAAGGCCTTGAGAGTTCATTTTTTTTTTTCTGAATTCAGAGATTTTTGTCCAACGAATATCCCTAGTTTCATTCTTTTTAAAATTTCAAATGCATTAAACAGTGTTACTATGCATTGTTTCCAAGTATTTCAGAATTTCAGATATGTTCACACCCAATTTACATGTATGTGTTTTTCTATTCGTGTGGGCCCATATTCATAAAACCCTGCTAAGCTAGTTGGCAACTAAAATGCTCCCAAGTTGTCAACTAGGCACTAGTAGGTATTCATAAAACCCTACTAAGTCATAGTTGGCAACTAAGCCCTATTCATAATGCCTAGTTGGCAAGTAAATCGTCTCTAGTTGTCAACTAAATCTACCCTAGTTGGCAACTAGACCGAAATGCATATTCATTAGCTTAGTTGGCAACTAAATTTCATTGAAAAGTTAGAGTTGATGTAGAGTACCTCTAAATCACTAGTTGGCAACTAAGCGTTATACATCGCTAATTGTCAGGGGAATGACATGGTCCGAAATTACATGGAAGAGAAGTGATTCGCGGGAGAAATGAAGAGGGTAGATTTTGAGAGAAATAGGGATCACACGTACCTTCAGGCGTGGTTCCACGGGGGGGGGGGGGGGGGGGGGGGGCTCAATTGACGACAAAGGTGCAATTTGAATGTTATACATTACACATATCCTTCAAGCCCCCAATAGCCCCCCCCCCCCAGAAAAAAAAGTTGATCCTCTAGAAGCGCGCCTGCATACATTATGCAGATTTTCTAAAGTGCTGTAGATTTTCCCCAAGAAAATGACGTTATCTAACATTATATGAATTATGATTTACGTCATAAATAGCATTACCACAAAAGGGAAAATAAATCATTGTTTCAGTCATTCTGCAAAAATTAAATTTTGTACTTGCCTCCCTCCCCATAAAGAATACAATAGTGTGTCATGTGACTTTTTGCACTTTGCATTTTCCTTACACATTTGTTTGTCAGTGTTTGTCATGGACATAATAGGCCTACTAGTATTTTGACAAGAAGACACCCATGGGTGGATATGTGTGAGGAATAATATCCTTAAAGCACTTGAAGCCTTCTGAAAAAAAAAAAAGAGGAAGAGAATGTGGAAGAAAGGTATAAAGAGGGATGCAGAAAAAAAAACTTAGAAAATTAAAAGAAATATACACTACAGAGAAAGAGAAAACGAGCGAATGACAGAGAATAAGGAAAGTATGAAAGACGAAGTTTAACACCAGTCATGAGGGATAACTATTAAAATCATCAAACCCCACAAATGTATTTAAGTAAAGGGCATCGATTAGTGGCCGTTAATGTTTGGGAAATAAAACTCGTGCTCTGTGGAAACTGGCCTGGCAAAGTATACAATCTACACATTTTTTTTCCTTTCCATCAAATCTATTCTAACCGAGAGCACAGCAGTCAATTCTCTAGTTGGCATTTAAATCTTCCCACGAATACTGATTTAGATGGCAAACTGGACTTAAAAGACTGTCAGTGCTGCACAAAGGATTACGTAAATTAACTTTACAAAGCCATGTACTCTGTATTCATTAATTCCACCAAAGCCGACTCCACCAGACAATGCCAGAAGGCAAACAATGGCTAGTTACCAACTAGCTGAGCGACATAGTTGGCAACTAGGGGGATTTAGTTGCCTACTAGGGGTTTTAGTTGCCAACTAGGGCTTAGTTGGCAACTAGCTTAGCAGGGTTTTATGAATATGGGCCCTGGTTGTTTGTGATTGGTGGCACCGAGTGGGGGGGGGGGCAGTGAGAAAATTTGTTGATGAGCATGGGGTGCAGCAAATGGCAAGACTTGCTTTCTGCCCAGATACAAACCCTATCATAACAGCTAGGGATGTCTCAGGCCAAACCATTATTGAAATGGACAGTATTCCTTAATATTCCTAAAATACAGCCTAAGCTTGATTTTGCAGTATATACATCAAAGTTCAAAGTTCATGGATGTATAGCTCATTAAACAAAACTAGCTAACACTATCCCTCTAATATATCAAAGGTAAAAGCTACTTGTAAGTCATGGCTGTGTAAGCAAAAAAAAAAAAAAAGGTTTTTATTCAATAACTTAGTAATATATCTGGGAGTTAATGAAATTTTATTAGATATGATGGTACATATGGTATCAAAATAAAACGATTTCGGACTACGTGCATGAAAGGTCATAGCTCGTTCAATATGTGAGAATAGGTTTTTGTTGAATAATTTTAGTGATGTTTTAGGGATTTTAATAAAATTCTATATAAACTTACGAAGGTACAGTTCAAAGTACATTGCTTATTGAATATGAAAAAATAGGGTTTTTTTTTTTTTTTCAAAAAATGTTTGTGAATTTTTGATGCAAGAGGACATCAAAATAAAAAGAAAAAGAAATGGGAACTATAGCATCTTTTCTTTCTGCACCAAAATATAGGAATATTGTGAAGGATCAATACATGTACTTTAATAGGCAAACGCTTGCGATTGCATCTTATTTTTTTTTTCACTGTACCCATGTCTTTTATATCCTGACAGTAGTAGTTGTATCAAAATCTCTCATTAATAGTTAATAGTACAGCATAGCAAAGTCACACGCAAAGTATTTTGCTAACTATAATTGTAGACCTGCATACATGTACTTTATACATGGCTATTCCTGCTTGTAAATTTTAGATATTATTTCAACTTGTATCTGACGAAGTGGTTCAAATAATGATTTGTTTTCTTTCTTATTGGTTTAAATACAGTGTGGATGCAAGTGAGGAAAATACCAGGCTCGGCAGGCTTTTGAATCATGGAGAAACAGATGCTGAGAGAAACTGTAGGGTGAAGGTCGTAGCTGTTCAAAATGTGCCTCATTTATGCATATTTAGTACAAGGTTAGTGCCTCGACCAACTCTAATGTGTTAGTACATGTATTTTAGTGGATGGGTCTTTCCAATAAGTTGGGAACAGGGATGGTGTCCCCAGTAACCTTGGTATTGGCCAAAGCTGTCATAAATTCAAAAATTCATGTTGAACATTTCCTAATATTGCATATTTTTCAGAGATTTTACACAAATGTATGACAAATCAAAGCATTAATATAGGAAGGTGCTGCTTGTTTGTCAAGAAATGGTTTTCCTGTACTTTAGTTTACCGATGTTACAAAGACACCATGTCACAATTTGGGGTCCCAACTTTTTGGAAAGACCCATATGTAGAATACATGTATGTGTTTAGTTCATTTTAATATCCATTTTATTAATTTATATTTGTTTTTTTTTTATTTTAACTGAAAATAAATCAGGCAAAGGAGATAGGACAGGTCAATATGAATGGAAACTGTAGGAAAAAATTGAAGATCACAAAAAGACTGAAGAAAACAACATGAAGAGCTTACCCCTGTCACTCAAACATCAGTTGTTCAGCATGCTAACAGGAAGACCATTTATATTGTATGGAATGTTTACTCTTTGAAACCTTTATTCTGGATAAATTCCTGGGAAAGTATGTGAGTGTACGTGTGTGTTGAGAAATAACAATAAAAAAGAAAAAATAATAAATATGAGGGCAAAGGTCTTGGGTCATAATGTACATGAAAAGTTCTCATATTCTCACCTGTTAAATTATGTTAAATTTATGACAATCTGAACACAACAGAAAAAGTAATCCCCCCCCCCCCCATTTCAAAATGCCTGAACTTTTGAATAAAATGGTTTTGAGTAAAATAATTTGGTAGGAGTATTCCTACACTAATGTACTAACTTTTGAGTTTAAAAATGTGATTAACATATCAGGCCATGCATGATTGAGCATGCATAAAGGCCAAAAGTGTCACTTTTCAAAAGTCATATGAATCATTTTCATGCGAAAATAAAAGTGAATAATAGCATTCTTTTCTTTCTTTATCACGTGTATCACATCATTGATGTGGTAGTTTTTTATTTCAAAATTTTAGAAAAATTGATTTAAAAAAAAAATTAAGATCACTGAACCATATAAAAAAAAATGTGAGGCACTGAAGGTGTTTGGATTGATGTAATGGCATTAAGCGATAGTGGATTAACATAAATCATACTTGTTTATTCATCAGAATCAGAATTTGTCATTATTATGAATCATTAATCTAAAAAAAAAATACCCATTGTGATTTTTTAATTTGACATTTTGGCTTTGTTATGAGCTCACTCATGCATGGATTAATGGATCTCATCAAACATCTCCACATGATAGTTAGTTGATGAATGAAGGAACACTCCTGCCAAATTATTTTGCTCAAAACCAAATCATTAAAAAGTTATGGAATTTTGAAAAAAAAAATGGGAATTATTTTTTTGTTTTGTTTATGCTCTATTTACCTATATTTGTAATTATTTCCATTTCATTTTGATTTTCACAGCAAGAGCAGAAATCAGGACATTTAAAAGGCGATATCCAGCCTTCAGGCACGATACACAAACAATAGCGACCAAAATGATGAATGAACTGAGGAAGAGCCGAAAAGTTTCAGAAGAAAGAATCAAACGACTTGGGATTAAAAAATCTTGAGGTCATAAAACTACTATATGTTTGGTTTTATTTTTGTTTTTGTTTATTCTTTGTTTGTACTTTGTGTATGATTTAAGTGCTGGTAACAAAGCAGGCGTGCATACATTGCAAGAATTTATGTTATTATGGGCCTTAAATTTGATGGAATTGGCCTGTCTTCGAATGTTCTGGAAATTAAGATGGCTAGGGTATGACATCACCACCCCCTTTTTTAATTGAGCATTTCATAGTTCCTAAAAAGGTTCACTTCATAGACTTATTCATTACATGACTGTCTGTTGTTTCAAATAGTCTTGCTTGCCAAAAAGCTGATACTAGCTTTTAAAATCCTTAAAATCAGTACATACATGCAACCATACATGGTAGCTAGGGGTACTAGGCTTTTGTTAGTGTAAGCATGGATGGAGTTAGTTGTTTGGATTCATTTCAGGTGACTTCTGTTCATAAGATCAAGTACAATACCTTATATTGCATGCTCACTGAAGTTTTGTCTGTGTTCTTCAATACTTACAAAATGATTGACCAGAGTGAATGTGAAGAACTGGAATGGAAATCATTTGATAAGTAATTGTCTCATATATATATATATATATATATATATCTTACAATCTTACTATTTTTGTTAAAATGTGGCAGCTAGTTCATGTATTTGTAGAATGAGTTGGACACTTTAAGGAGAAATTCATGCCATCTCTCCCTTGTCAGCACCCCCCCCCCTTCTCTGCTGTACTAGTGTAGCCAGAATTACACCCCAGAAACTTCAAAATATTGAGAAACAAAGTTTACTTCCATATAGATTGCAGTTTTTTTTTTATACAAAACATAACAATTCATGACAAGACTACAAAAATTTTGCAAAATGTTTATTACATGCATTGCTTCTTATAACATATAGCAGTAATTATGTATTTCTTATTACCAAATATACATTTGTGTGTTTATTGTTCCAATACGAAGTTGGACACTTATGACAAAGGTTCAGAATGTTTGCCCATTGTTATTACATGCAGTGTTCGTTATCATTTTTCAACAATTATGCTTTACCTGATATACATTTTGTTTGTTTATTGTTTTAATTAAAAGATAGGACAATTATAATTACAATAATTACAATGTGTGTGATAAAGCTCATTTTTAATACATGCAGTGGTTTTTATTGCTACATAGAATGATAGAGCATCAATACAATGCTTTGTACACACAGTTTCCCTAAATGTCACATAAAGTGTAGATAATGTCTATAAATCATGACAATAAGTAAATGAATGTGAAATTGAAAGGAAATGTTTTCAAGAACTTAGATTTGTATGGTGACTTGCATTGTTTTATCCAGATAAACATTACTTTCATAAAAGAAAGAAAATTGTAAAAGGTTTAGGTAGTTATAGTGAAAAATTTCAGAGCAGATGTAATACATAGCATGGTAACTGAAGTTTTATTTTTGTCTTCTTAATACTTCAGAAATGATCAACAAATTGACAAGATCTTATGTGTAAAACTCGAATGGGAATCATATTTGATATGCACCTGAAATATTGTACTATTACACTGTAGTAACTAGCACATGTATTTGTGAAACAAGCTGGACATGTACTAGAAGAGGACGTAGTTCATGACGTAATTATCAATAGTTTCTTTGGCATGTTTGGTGTTTCAGTACTTCCTGGATAACCAAGATTTGGCACAGTTTCTGCCTAAACTCCATTGTGAATTGTTAGTTATTACACTGTGTATCAGTGGATGTTTTCACACTGTGATGAATTACTGGTTTCATGTTCTAAAGAATGTTATTTCCAGTGAGAAGTACATTTTTACAGGAGGGAGATTTCGAACGAAATTTTAAAAAAATGAAAAACAGAATACTAAGTTTTAGTAATGTACTGTCATGCCCCAATTTCAAATTGATTGCTAAAGGTCAATTCTAACATGAAGATGTGTATCATATCAGTCTATAAGTTAGTTGATCATTTGAGTGAGAGGCAGCTTTACATAACAATAGACTGCAAGGAATTGGGATTGATTAAGTTTCTTATCCTGCTTATGGGAAATTGTTTAATTCACCTTGGGTTGGGATATAATGAAAATGATGACTGAGATGTGAAAAACCAAAGAAAAAGCAAATGACGTGGGATAAAATCTTGAGGTCCTAAAGTGAATAATCATCAGTAACACATGGTGATTTGTTTCTGTATTAATTAAATCACTGGGCCATGTCACGACTGTGAGGCTAAAAAGTTATATTAACAGAATATTGAAATACATGTTAAACTATTTACTAAAATGATACCTAGCTTCAGTTTGTATATATTTATGACATAATTTTCAATGTTTCACAATATTAAATTTTGGAATTTGCTCTTCAAAGAGTTTCATTGTTTTAAATTAATTTTTCAAAATTTTCAATTTTTAAATGTTCAATTTTGGAATTGGCTCTTCAAAGAATTTCATTGTTTCAATTTTTCAAAATTTTCAAATTTGAAATATGCAATTTTTGAATTTGCTCTATAAAATTTTCATTGTTTTAGGTCTTTTCCTTTAATAAAACCTGTCAGATGAAGATATGGATATATATGTTGGACGTTACAAAATAAAGTTAAGCTGTAGTTAAGACGAAGAATGCCATTTTCAGTGAGGAATACATTGTTGACAGTAAAAGTTTCTGACAAAATAACGTACATGTAGCACATGTATTTGTGAAATAAGTTGGACATTTACTAGAAGAGGACGTAGTTCATGACATAATTTAATATCAATAGTTTCTTTGGCATGTTTGATGTTAAAGTACTTCATGGATAATCCAGGTTTGGCGAAGTTTTATGCCTGAACTCCATTGCGAATTATTACACTGTGTATCAGTGGATGTTTTCACATTGTGATAAATAAAGGGTTTTAATTAAAATTCACTTAAACAGGTGCACTTCTGTCCTCATATGATATTTCTTGGTGTTAGTTTCACAACTTGATTTTAATAAGTCATGAAGTAAGTGATGTGTTTGCCTATAATCATGGACACAGTCTATCTCTTTATTTGTTAGGGGGCACCACACTAACACTTCATGCTGTAATTAAAGATGAAGAGGAGGGAGAGTGTGTAAGAATCTCACTAAATTGTGTTTCAGGGTAAAATGTTCTTCCATATGAAGAAAAAGTTCAAAATAATTGTCCACGTTATCTCAAGTTGCACTATTTACTTTTTTTTCCTGGAATTTTAGCTCCCTATGGTGGCACAATTGTTGCCGTTGCACTTTTTTTGCAAAGGGGGGGGGGGGGTGTCACAGCACAAATTTCGTCTGCTGCACCAAGCTGATTAACTTTTAATCTGTCTAAAGCCCTGAGTCAAGAAATTACATACTTTAATGTTATTCATGCATGGGTTTGTTTTGAGGTAGGGATGTGTGTGGGGGTGTATGTGTGTGAGAGGGATGAGGGATGTGAATAGGTGCATGTATGTGTTGGGAGGGGGCAGGTCAATTTACACCAAATTTACATCAAATTTCAAAAGACAAGCTGTTCTGGCACTCAAAATATCTAATAAAAAAGCCTAGTGAATTTCTCTCCCTCCCCTTTTCACTCTCTCTCTCTCTCTTCTCTTCTCTCTCTTCTCCCTCTCTCTTTCTCTTCTCTTTCTCTCTCTTCTATCTCTCTATACTATACATCTGTGTCTCTCTCTCTCATTCTCTCCCTCTTCTATCTCTCTACACTATAGCTCTGTGTCCGTTTACATCTCTCATTCTCTCTCTCTCTCCCTTCTATCTCTCTATACTATACATCTGTGTCTCTTTATCTCTCATTCTCTCTCTCTTTCATACAGAGGACTGAATTTACATGAACTAACGATGCATGGACAATATTTTAATGTCATAATGTGATGGAAAGGAGAACTCATGTACTTACAAAAAGAAATGTGACGAAAAGGGGAACTGCATGTACTTTACAAAGGGAAATATATTGATATATGTGACGAAAAGGGGAATTGCATATACTTACAAAGGGAAATATATTGATATATGTGACGAAAAGGGGAATTGCATATACTTACAAAGGGAGATATATTGATATATGTGATGAAAAGGGGAACTGCATGTACTTTACAAAGGGAAATATATTGATATATGTGACGAAAAGGGGAATTGCATATACTGACAAAGAGAGATAATATATGCTATATAAAACGGAAAGGGGAACTGCATGTACATAAGGGCATTTTACACCTTCACGGATCGTAACACGGATCACCCTGGATCGCCATCCGTGGTGGACATAGAGTTTTTTTTCCCCTCATGCCCCAGTCACATAATGCTCTGCGTCCGGCGTTGCGTCCGGCGTTGCGTTCAAAAAGTCAGTCATTTTCTATGGACTTTTTGGACGCAACGCCGGACGCAGAGCATCTATGTGACTGGGGCATTAATTGTACAGACGGAGTAAATACGGTCCCAACTGGGTATTTATACAGATGAGTGAGGTGTTTACACGGATACGTAAGGTATCAATACGGATCTTGCCCTAGAGATTCCCGGAGCGAACACGGACCTAACGGTATACGGGTGCAACTAGGTCCTTACACGGTCTGCTCAGGGCGGTTCACGGTCTCTACTGGGATTTGTTTGCAGTTTGCAGTTTGCCGTTGCACCAAGGATAATGCCGGATGAGTGCCCGGTGCATACACGGTGATGCCCGGACTTAAAGGGGCAGTCTAATGAGAACTCATGGGGAAATGAAATCGTGCGGAATTTGCAAAAGGCTCGTTTACTTGTACACATAGCACGCCCGTTGTGCGAGGCCGTCGGACTAAGGTCATAAATGATCGGACGGCACGAAGTTGACCGAACTGGAGCTCGGCGAATACTTCGGGTTTAACCAGTCCCGGGCTCTTAGTCTTGTAACTGGTTGTAACCTCGTTCCCCCAAACAAGTTTAGTGTAATGCTGAAATATTTCCAAATACAAAACACGGTTAACTTCTGGTTGATTAGTCTAGCCATCGCTTCTGCACTGCCCTGCCGCGACTCGTTGTCGCCACGATTACGTAACTAATCCCAGGCTCTACCAGAGAGCTGGCTCTGTAATTACTTTTCCATATGTTTGATTACTTTCCCACCGCGCGAAATTTAAAACACAAGCCAGTCTTATCTCAGAGGTGGTCCAATATGAATCACATGTTTTAGCACGTGCGATGGAAGTCCTTGTATCGAAGTGACACGAAGCTCCGAGTATATTTTCCTCTCTCATCGGAAATCGCCCATGCAGGCCTACCAAAGTATCCCTTTAACAAGGAAGACCCCGGAACGGCGATCCGGGGTGATCCGTGTTAGATCCGTGAATTTGTAGAAGGCCCGGAGAAGGCCCTTTACAAAGGGAAATATATTGATGATAATGTGACGAAAAGGGGAATTGCATATACTTACAAAGGGAAATATGATGCTATATATTACGAAAAGGGGAACTGCATGTAGTTACAAAGGGAAATATATTGATGATAATGTTACAAAAATGGGAATCGCATATACTTACAAAGGGAAATAGATGCTATAGGGCCTATATTACGAAAAGGGGAACTGCATGTTGATACAATATTGATGATGTATGTGACGAAAAGGGGAATCGCATACTTACAAAGTGAAATATATTGATGTTATGTATTACGAAAAGGGGAACTGCATGTTAATACAAAGGGAAATATATTGATTGATATATGTGACGAAAAGGGGAACTGCATGTTGATACAAAGGGAAATATATTGATGATATATATCACGGAAAGGGGAATTGCATGTACTTACAAAGGGAAATATATTGATGATATATGTGACGAAAAGGGGAACTGCATGTTGATACAAGGGGAAATATATTGATAATATATGTGACGAAAAGGGGAACTGCATGTTGATACAAAGGGAAATATATTTATTGATGATATATGTGACGAAAAGGGGAACTGCATGTTGATAAAAAGGGAAATATATTGATGCTATATGTGACGAAAAGGGGAATTGCATGTACTTACAAAGGGAAATATATTGATGATGTATGTGACGAAAAAGGGAATCGCATACTTACAAAGTGAAATATATTGATGTTATATATTACGAAAAGGGGAACTGCATGTACTTACAAAAGGAAATATATTAATGCTATATGTGACGAAAAGGGGAACTGCATGTACTTAGAAAGAGAAATATTTTGATGATATATATCACGGAAAGGGGAAGTGCATGTACTTACAAAGGGAAATGAATTGATGCTATATGTGGCGGAAGGGGGAAATTATGTACATTTTCTAACAATGCCGGGCAAGAAATATTGATATTTTGTGACAGTATTTTTCTAGCCCTCGCTCGGTCTGCTCAAGTTCGCAAACTCAAGCTGAGATTCTGATCATCTAATTCTACAGTAAAATGACTTTTTACCTATAAATTATAAAGGCAATTATTCGGTTTGAATGATTCATTTGGATTCATTGCTATTATAACCCTACAGAATACAAGTAGGCTACTACAGAATACTAAGGGACAACACTGCCATGGTTGTTACACACTTCTTGGTACAGATGTGCTGCATTATATTCTCAAGAAATACTTCTTTTTATGTTTTTTGTCAGATCATAAAATGTACTTATTCACTTCTTTGTGAAATATATACAGCCCAGTTGATAAGGCGAAGGAGCCGACTTTACAGATACAGAAAGGAGAAGGCCCCTTCTGTTCATTTTGGGGTAAAAATACCTTAGGGCGAATTTTTGAGGGGGCTAAAAACTGTATATTCCAATATAAACGTGGAGGCAGAAGAACTACATCCTCACCTTTTTTACTACCTCCGATTATACAGAAATATTTTATTAAAATCAAAATTTACCCCTGCATAATCTAATTAATGTGAATTAGATAAAATTCCCCTTTGCGTACAATTTTTGAGCATTCGCCCTTTGGTTGAATCTAGGAATATATATATATGTATATATATATGTATATATATAAATATATATATACATATATATATATATATATATATATATATATATGTATATAGGTGTGTGGGGGTGTGTGGGGGTGTTTGTTACTCTGCAGAACAGCAAAGTGGAAAACAAAAATGTGTCCCCCCCACTTCTGAGGGCAGATTTCCGCCCATGATTACATGTAGCTGCATCAATCTCCATTAAGTGCACTCAAATCTAAATTAACACACTGACACTGTGACAGCTAGAGTTGTATTTATTATACAGAGCTCTGATTTAAAAAAAAAAACTACCAACATTCTTGTGTCAAATACTAGCAGTTCCATTATCATCTTGAATTGAAACTTTTAGTAAAGGTCGAAGATTTAAAAACAAAACAAGACAACTGCCAACAACAACAAACACACAGACTCATTGACAATGATTGTCAACAACAACATGCAGATCTGTCGAGTATCGTAGTCATACTCAACTCTGTACAGCAGTGAACCTTTTTTTATTTCCCCAACAGTCTTGTGATCTATGGGCTTACACTTTATGCACCAGTGCATGTCAATGGCGGATAGATAATGAATGCACAATTACTGAGCGCCAGCTTACTGAATGCACCCTCACTTTATAATGGGAAAAGACTCCGCTGCATGAGGTCAGTGGACCTCCTCCGAGCTCCATCCACCCAGCGCGCAGGGGCTGAATGGGGAAGGTGAATGGTGAAAGTGGAGCTGAAACTAAGTTGGGCGGCCGCTGCAAGCATCATATTAATTTGTAATAAGAGTTGCAAGGCAAAAACAGTATGGCATTATTTCAGTGATATATTTACCTTAGAATCTACTTCGATAAACTGCGCAGTCAGCAACACCAACAAAGCTGTGTAAAAATAGAGGAATGCAGAAAATTACATGTCATCTGCGATGAGACCGCAAATTCAGACTCAGAAATCAGGTCGCCGCGCTTCAGGCTTAGATAACATAAAAACACTCTGTAAAAACAGCTCTGGCGCCAGCTTCGACAGAGGTTAGACACTTGTCAATTAATATTATTAGCGCTTATCTAATCGTCGATATGATTGGCTGGAAGTTTGCGGTAAGAAGATTTTTGGCGATTTTGGTATATATGGCTCTAGTGCTATAGTGCAGTGCAGTGCGCATGCAGTACAGTGGCGTGACGTACGCGTCGACGTCGCGTCGATATATCGCGTCAATCAAGACTATTAATTACGGTATACAATGGATGGTCATCAGTAGAATAGAATTCTACGGTCCTGGTATATTGAAGTTAATCTTGACTTTAATTTAAATCTGCATGTTGTGCGCGGTGATCACGTTCGTGAATCTAGATTGGACAAGAATTATAGCAGAAAGTGAAAGGTACCGTGTGGGAGTACCGCTCGGTACCCAGCCCCAGGCATATGATAGGCTATAGCCGGTACCCTGTACCGGTACCGTACCGGTACCGTATGTTGGTGATTGTGACTCGACTGTGACAGATGCAAAACAACCATTTTCTGTATTATCTCAGTCTGTCAGATTATCTGAGAGACTGAGATAATACAGAAAATGGTCAGATACATAAAGTTAGGCTCTAACCTAACGTTATACGGAAATGACCGTCTGTTATGGGGAATTTTTAATATTAGTGACATTTATCAACCTTCTTCTAGATCTATGTACGAAGGTCTTTGTGGAGCCAGACAAAGTCTAGTATAGTCTCAGTGGAACAACCGATGGTAACTTAGAATTAGATCTAACGACAACATAGATCTAACTTTACAGAGAGACTCCTTGGAGGTTTATGCACACTACTGGAAGAAGAAGAAGAAGAAGACTGTTTTGGTCTATTAGTGTGTGCCCGTGTGTGTAATTGGGTTTTTACAGACGTGTATCAATCAGATATATGATTTTTTACGTCTGGGGACCATCCAAAAGACGTGACTCACTTTCGAACCTGGGTCTGCTGAATCAGTTTACGTTAAACTTAAAGTTAGACTACCGTACATTGACTAGACCTATGTCTAACGTTATGTCTAGGGCCTAGGCTATATTCTAAAATTTGAAATCAATATACTAGACGGTGACGTCTAACAATTATATCTAGATCTAGATCTAGAAGTAGAACTAATACAATATAGACTAGATCCTCTAGATTTCTTTTTAAATTCTCTGGTTTGCTAACTAGAAATAGATTTCTTGTGCTTGCCTGTCACTCCTGGCAGAGCAGAACATAATTTATAGATCTACAACGCGCATTCTGACTATTGAAGTCCATTAATTTATCAGTCAGTATTGATGCTCGGGAAAGTTTTCTCTGTCGCGTACGTCTCCAGTATCAAGAAAATAGATTTCTGTGTTAAGTAAAATAGTAATTTTCAAAGAAATATAAAACACATTTTCGTTATTAGAATAGATCTAGTAAAAAGTTAGACCTGTTAGACTACATGTATACCCAATGACTTCTGAATTCTCTCATCCCCATAGGCATAATACAGGGACCACCCTATTCCTGTGGGCCGCCAATGGGTTGAATAGACTTAGAGGTCTATTTCAAATTTCAAATCTCAAATGGGATTTTGGATCAGGAAGAAAGACAATTTTGGCTTTTTTTTGCATTCTAGAAAAATTAAAAATATCTTTATATAGTAGATCTATGTGCTCCTGTGGGCGGCCGGTCCCCTGTGAGCAGCCGGCGGTGAATAAAAAATGAAAAAAAAAAAAAAAAATTTGATATCCCTTCAAAAATTACCCTGGACAGTCTCAGGTAGGTTCTATTGCACCAAAAAACATACTCAGCCAAAGCAGTAAGTATCCTGAATCTCGCTCAACATCATGAGAAATGTACGCCACCAGTCATCGACAAAAAAATTGCAGTTTCTTAACTTTTAAGTTAAGAGACTTTGACATACTTAAACCAATACTTAAACTTTATTTGTTCAATTTGATGTGTAATTTGATGTTTATTTAAGAGAATGAAGTTGATGGTCCATGTTTTGCTTCAGAAATTTTTATTTACACTACCACAGGGAAAGCTGCATGGGGGTGGCCGCTCACCAGTGCCATTTTTCTGAGTGGGTCTGGTGAGCAGCCACCCTGTGTAAAACGTGTACAAAATGCAGGTTTTTGTAGGAAATTGTAGTCTGCTTTCATTTTTTGGTCATGGCGTTTGATAGATCATCATGTTTGACAGATTTTATGGGTTTCAACAGAATATTATTAATTTTTATAAAGTATTGGAATGTAATGTATGAAATGTGATATTAATTTTCTTTCACTTAGTCACAAATATGATGCTGAATGCCCGACATATCATGGGCGGCTGCTCACAGGGGTAGAGGCGGCCGCACACAGGACCCCTAGCCCCGTTTTGAAAAATGGACACTACTGACCACGTTATTGGTCAATAATTTTGATTTTGCCTTCTATTTACTTTAGTAAGCAAGTATTTGGACTATGAATTGATTGTATTGAATTATGTGCGAGTCTTTGATTGATAAATCAGCAAATTCCCTTTAAGCGGCCGCACACCAGAGCCTTTACTAAGAAAATGGCAGCCCCCAGCCAGGTCTCGCTAGCACTTTAGCAGACGATAACTTTTGCTGAGAAAATCTTACACCCGTCTCGTATATTTTAATCCAAAACTACGTAGGACAACAAGAAGGAATAGATTACATCTTTGAATATCAGTACATATATTTTGAGGTTAATTCCCATTTGATTCTTACTGTGCCAACTGCCAAGGGTTCAAAATTTTACCAAAATGTGATCAATGCTTGCTTTTCAAATGTCTGCACTTCATAATTAACCATCTATTATTTCACAAAATATTGTATACAAAACTTGTAGGAATTTTATTACCATTCCTTATTTAATATTATACCAATCATTTCTTCACCCAATTTTATGCATAAGAATTATTGAAAATTACATTTGAGTTTCTTTTGTGTCCATTATTTTTGGGTTTCTCATTTGTTTACTATTCATTTGTTTAATGTTGAAATAAGGTAATATCTTTTTAAAAGTCTACAGTGAATGTATACTGAGTACTCCTGTCACCATAGACATTTCCTCATTAGATTCTCCTGTATTTTCCAGAATGGAGGAAGAAGCGTGTGAAACGGAGTACCCCAAGGATTTCACTACCAATCTAAAACTTCACCGTGCAGCAAGAAAGGGAAATGTGAGGAAACTGAGACGGCTATGCAAGTCAGGTGAGTTGTACGTCATCAGTAAAAAGCTTATTGATAAAAAATTCGTAGATCGATGAATAATAGTTCAGTGAGTTTTATGATCACATATTTGTTGGGTATTACGTAGATCAGCCTTAGAATTAAACAAACGCTTTCGCTTGAATGTATGTCTCTTCAATGAATAAGTCATTATGATTAAGGAAAATATCATGTCTCCAACCAATACACGCCTTCTGGTAATCCTCTTTCTAAAAAGGTGAAAAAACGTCAACCCCTAATAGAGCAATTTTGTTTTGTTTGTTTGTTGTTTGTTTTCTTTTGGGGGTAGTGTTTTCATGGAAAACTGCTATCCACATGCCTACGTAATCAAAGCCTTATTGCGTCTCTGACCCACTTTTTTTTTAAAAGTAGGTTTCATTATAACAATGTCTAAATTTATTGTAGAATTATCCTGATATTATTTTGACCAGTTGAGTTACTATTGATTACTAGTATACAATTTCTTCGTAGGTATTAATCCAGATGCAGTGAATGAGCAATGCCAAAGTCCACTGTTTGTAGCTGCCTTGCATAACAAGGAGAAAGCTGTTCAAATCCTACTGGCATCAGGTGCAGATCCGAATCAGTAAGTTACCCCCACCCACCCCCCCCCCCCTCTCTCTCTCTCTCTCTCTGTTTGCCCAATTCTCTCAAATCTTCATGATTTTCCCATACACCCATTTCCATTCTTTGATCAATGTCATTAATTTTTTCTGATTTTGTCAAAATTTCAAAGAGGTGATAAATATTGATAGTAATCAAAATGAAAATAATAATACTAATTTCTACTGGATTTACATGAAGATGAAAATTGATTCTTTATGATTACTACAATGGTTACCTTTGTATGAGCCCTCTAAACCCGTACTTTTTGTCTATCCAGGCCTTGCTATGAGGGCAGTACCCCCATGTATGCTACTTGTCTCTCTCATGGTAAACCTGCATCATAGCTTTTCAATTTTATTTATTTTTTTATTTTTTTTGGTTACATCATCCAGCCCTTTCTATAATGATGGTAGCACCCGCTTGAATGCTACTTCTTGTCTCTCTATGCAGGCACAAAGAGTACCGAAGTGTGACGTCATACCGGCCAAGTTGTCAAGGTTGCAGGTTCCAAACAATTTTGTGCTAAACAATGGCATAGTGATCACACCAGCGCCAAACACTGACTTTGCCCTACTCCAGCCCGCTGCTTGAATGATTTTGTGGTGAACCTCATGCGTGGGCTAATAATAATAATGATAATAATAATAATAATAATGATTTATAAAGCGCAGAAACTATGTATATATATTCTACTGCTCTGCAAGAGCTGCTGATGTGCTTAGAAATATGGCGAGTACTTAAATGAAAAGATATGCTTTCATGTACATGTACATAAAAGTACATAATTTATGTACATATATACATGCTCTGATGTTTGGAACCAGTATCCCAGACAACCAGATATGACGTCAGCACTTCGGTATACTGTATAGCATGGTAAACCTGTATCATATTTGTAGCTCTGTCAAATCTTTTTTCTTTTTCTTTTCTTATCATCTAGCCCCTGCTATGATGGCAGCACCCCCATGCACGCTGCATGTCTCTCCTGCTCTCCCAGCATCCTCTGCCTCCTGGCCGACGCCGGTGGCAACATCAATCACCATGACAACCGTGGACTGCTCCCTCGAGACTGGGTCTCCTACCAGGAGGAGATTGACAAGAGGTTTAAGATGAGGAAGTTCCTTGAAGCCATGAGACTCTATGCCATTGGTACGGTCGGTAATGAGACGTTGAGCGGAGTGACTAGGTCTAGATGGAACACCTTCATGGATAACATTCGGCAGTAAGTCATTCCTTATTTGTCCGACTTTGATAATCACACAGAGGTGATGATGAACACTAGTTGTCATATGTTGTACATGTAGTATTCTTTTTTGGAAAAGGGTTATGTGTGTAAGGATGTCTTCTGTTACATTTTGACATTATCTTATTGTAAAGTCTGTTATGATTTATTTCCCCAGGAACCAGAAGGAGATTTTCAAAAAAACACTTACATTGAAATGCACCGGTTTTAATCCACATTATAGGTGTCATGTTTTGAGCACTACATTATTTCTTTTTCTCTCTGTCTGTTTTTCTTTCTCCATCCTCCCTCCCCCCCCCCCCCCCCCCCTCTCTCTCTCTCTCCCTCTCTCTGTATTGTTATCTCTGTTCATTTCTTTTGCAGATCAGATGCAGATAAAAATCAGTCTGTCTTCCTTTATAGATACAGTATTCCTAGTTCAATTCAGATAGGATTTGCTTTCTTGTCTACTTCTTCTCTCTCTCTCTCTCTCTCTCTCTCTCTGCCTGCCTATCTATTCCTCTATTTTCCTTCTATCTCTCTCTCCTCAGATTCCCAGAGCGAAGAGGAAGACAGTGGAGAAGAAGGAGATGGTTCACGGACTCACCTCAACGTCGCTTCCGACCAAGAATTCCGGAAAATGTGTCAAACTTCTTCCGAAGACTTCAAAACATTGACTGGACCTCCGCGGCAACCTGCTTCAGATTTTACGAGCGTGAAGTAATTATCCAAATCCAAACCTTTCTTTTGCACTTTCACTCTGTAACCCCTTGAACTCTTTGAATGTGACCAAACAGCTCAAAACCACCAATAAGTCGAACGTCCGACAAAGGAGGCAAATGGAGATTTTTCTGAATAAAAAATTAACCCATTAGCTACTGGAATCGGGTGGTCCCTGTATTAAGTCTATGGTAATGATATAATTCAGTAGACAACGGGTTAAACTAAATATTCAGTGGGGGGTTCTACTGGAGTAAACTACTGGTTCAATTCTCCGTATCGCATATAGCTCTCCGAATCCGAACGCATGCGGCGCTCTAATTTTTGGGCATGTGATTGGTGGCAACTGAGCTTCCGGGTCCGGCCGGAACGTCATTTGAAAATGTGTTAGAAGATGTGGTCAGCCTAGCAAAAACTCCCTTTTGTTCCTAATCTAGCAAATAATCGTGATTTTATACAGGATTCTTCTGTGAAGCCACCCAATGTGGGATGTTAAGCCGACGATGCAAAACGTGTTTTCAGCAGAACAATCACGCACGAATAAAGCAAGGAAATATCAGTGTATGCTCGCTATAGCTATAGACTGGAACCGGAAATATATGTGCCAACATCGTTGTCCCCAATATCGGCATCGGGAGCTGATATCGGCTGATATCGGCTATATGCGATAGGGAGAATTGTTTCATATTACCCGAAAGCTTTATAACTCTGGTTTCAGAAAATTATACCCTCCAAAATTTGGGTCGCAAATGACAGGTGGTATAAGGTGGAAACTGACTTCCCCCAAGAGTCGCATCATTTCATAAACTTTTACTAGCTCCGTTTTTCAGACTATCTTCCTCATTGGCAGATCAGTCTATAACAATTTGCTGTCATTCCCTGTCACTATTTAACCCTACAGGAAACGGATGTAACACAGCGAGATACACTTAGGTGTAGAGACGTCATGAAAGTACAGAGGGAAACGGAAGAAAGTAAGCATGAAGTGTTTTTTTTCTAACCACTTACAAAAATGTAGAATGCCAAAAGGCTGTGTATGCAGTTGCAATTAATCCATTGAACCGTTAATTGATGAATGAAAATTAAATCAACTCCAAGAGGTTAAGATGTATATATACATCTTTTTATAAACGAAAAAATGGGCAGCCCACCCCCCCCCCTTTCTGACAATTTTGGATCTGCCTCAGGTGATGGGTTGCATGTAAATTTGGGAGCTATCTCACTGAAATGTTGGTGTCCACAGACAAGTTTCTTTCTTTTGTTTTAAATGAGTTGCTGTGAAATGTCACTGTCTTATAATCATCTAGGCTTGTTGACATAAAAAATTGGAGAGTTATCTCATGAAGATGTTAAACTAGAAGACTTTAAAAGAAGAATTCTAATTTACTATCATTTCAATTCACCCCCTCCCCCTCCCCCCCCCCCCCCCCCCCGAGAAAAGAAATTTTGTGTGATATCCCAATGTCTTATATTCTTCTAGATTGGTTAACATAAAAGCTTAACAGAGTTATCTAGAGAAGATGTTGATGTAGAGGGTTTTTTTTCATAAGAATCGTCATTTACTGCGTCCTGTCAAATTCTAAAGATAAAGAGTTGGTATGAAGTCCCTTGATCTGTTTAATTCACATGCATGATCTTCATAAATGCTGCTAGGTATATAAATTTGAGAGTTGTCTCATGAAGATGTGAAAGTAGATGGTTCCGAAATGAAAGTCGTATTCATTCATTTAAAAAAAAAAAAAATGGGGGGGGGGGCTTTACGATTCCTAAAATATCTTGGTGTGAATCCAATATTTACATCTTGTTGATACTTGCTTGAAAACCAAAAAATTTTGCAAAATTTAGTTAGTGATCTAGATTCATGAAATTTAATTCTGCAAAATAATCTAATCACAAAGGTATATTTTGCAATTCGCACAAGCTCCTGGGTGCAAAACCATCTTTGGGTACAAGTTTGTGAAAGTTTCTGATTTCAAAGTATCTACATCTGTCATGTATAAGATGAATTGCTGTTGCAAGCATGTACCTTTGACAAATATTCATCACCTTATTCTTTAGGTATGAAAGATCCAGAGGTTGAAGTTGAAGGCTGCAAGCGCCAGCTTTCTGACTCCACCTACCCAGTCCTGACCCTCTACGTAGATGAGAAGGAAGGGAAGCTTACTTCTACCAAGAAGAGAGAGGATGTACGACACCCTGACCTGATAGAAATTGAGGAGGAGAGGAGCTCCCCAGGACCTGATGGTGGCTGTCAGAGGAAAGGCAACAGTGATGGGAGTTCAGTAGAGGACGGGATGCTTGCTGGTAGAGCTGGAACCAGTATGGAAGAAGGGTGCAGCTCTCTTCAGGATGGCATCGCAGGAGGGATGGTAGATGCATCGGGTGCTAGAAGAAAGGAGTCTTCCACAAAAGAAGTGAACGGTACAGTACAATGAAAAAAAAAACAACTTTGTGTTGAGAGGAGGTCCTTTTAGATTTGCTGTATTAAAACAAGAGATTCTCTTCAAATTGTTATGTATCTTTTTAATCAGAGATCTTTTGAGATTATCAAAGCTATTTTAGAGCATTCCAGAGCTAAATCACTCACTACTCCTTTGTATAATTTTTTCCCTTCTGGTACAGGTGAGTTGCTGACAGCAGAAAACCAGGATAAGAGTATTGGAGAAGTGCAGGAAGATGTTTGCAGAGAGAAGTACAAGGCTGGGGTAGATGCTCATCAGGATGGTAGGTCTTCAACTTCATCTGATGACAGCTGCAAGAATAGGATGATGGAAATCCTAGAAGATGCCTTCAAGCTGGAGCTGGCACCGAAGATTTCCGACCTCATGGCAGAATACTGTGACAGCGCCCAAGGAAGCACTGCTGCGCAAGAGTCCTTTGACATCGACTTCCAGTCCTACCATGGAGATGACCCAGAGGACCAAGTGGATGTAGATGCAGTCAAGTGGGTTGGAGACGGAGTGGGAAGCGGAAGCTCTGAAGGAAAGGAAGGACCAAATCCCAAAGAAGGAGACACTCTGGGTGCAGACAGTGATCGGAATGGGTTTGACGCAGCTGAAATCGAAATTGATGGTCTCTTGCTGAAGGATGCTGCTAAAGATTCAGAGGATGATGACGAGGGCGATCGGAACTTCATCAAGGAGGGAAGATATGTCGATGTCCAGAAGATGCTATCTGCGAACCTAGAGATGGTGTTCCCTGAGACGTCTTCAGATTCACCTACATCTCCATGTGACCTGAACAACAATACAGAGATGACAGAACACCAACATGAAAGAGATGAAAATGGTGATGTCACTGATGGGAGCTCCCTTTATCAAGGTAACACAACTTTTTTTTAATCTCCATGTAGCTGTATGTATGTATATTGATATTTTATTTCAAGGCTGTCACAAGGGGGTTAGCTTGTATCCTCAAACTTTTTTTTTTCTTTGTGTATCTTGCATCCTCTTTTCTCTTATGATTTAGACTAAGCACTCTAAGTCGAGTGGGCACTGTAGCATGTTGGTGAAGGCTCTTGACCTTCATTCAAGAGGTTATGGGTTCGATACTTGCTTGTTTTTCCCACATATGCCCCTCTAGACCCAGGTGTATTAAACAGGTACCTGACATTGCCGGGGTAGTAATAATAATTGCAGGGCCCTCAGGAAGACCAGTAATACTGTTGAGGCTACCCTGGGTAGATAAGACCATATTATTATTGTTATGTAACGTTTAATCAAGGTACATGTAAGTCAACCATAGAGTTGTAAAACTCAGTTTTCATTGCAACATTAATACCATTTCAATGTAAACTAATCAGTGTCTGCGTTGAATGAAGCTGCCTTCATCAGTGATCTCTCTCTGGAGGTGAACGTTAATGAGAGCCTCAAGTCATCCCTGGAAAGTGTTCCACAACCCCTGGAGGAGGAGGAGGATGATGATGAAAGAAGAATCAAAGAAGAGGAAGGAGAAGATAATATCTTGGAGAACGCACCCCTTCGTTCAGCACTGGCTAAGTAATAAGCACTCTCTTTTGTCCTTCATTCTACTTTATGTTGTAGACGTTAGATATTTTTTCTTTTCCATCATGAAGTTATCCGTAAATTGATGTAGATGATATAGATGATAGATTGTTCAATTCGTGAATGAATTCATAGATGCATTCAAAGATGAATGAATAAATATAAAGTGGAAAATTTTTTAAAGTAGACAAATGAATGAATGGGTACATTGTAGATGAATAAACAAATGAATACACCTGTGCATAACTTTATGCACAGTTATTCAGTTAGCTTTTTCTATCCCAGGTTGCATTCCAGTGGTTGTGTAATCTTTTTTTTTGTGTGTGTGAAATTTTTTGTTTCTTTGTTTCCTGATTTGTAATGCATTTTCTATGCCAGTGAACTGATAATGATAATTTTCTGGATGGTATTGTATTTGTCCTTCCAGACTGGATCTGACACAGGCAGAGAAGGAAGAAGTTCAGGAGTGGTTTGGTGGCCACGGCAGTGTGCGTAACCTGATACACAACTATGAATCCATGCTACAGGAGATACAATGCGAGACACTCCGATTCAACGTGACCAGCCTCAGCGCCCTCTTGAGACGAGAGTACGCCATGATGGACCAGGATGATGCCCATGATGCAAGGCGGTGTGTCAGCGATACTGCTGCATTGCATCAGAATCAAAAGGCTAGGCCACATACCACCATATCAGGTATCTAAAAGTATATCTAGTCACATTTTAAAATGCACTGTATGTAAAATGAATTAAAGACAGATCTGGGGAGCGTTTCATGAAAGGAAGTTGTCGGATATTTCATCCGACAACTGTTATAAGCTACTGAAATCCTTGCATCTGATTGGCTGAGAGCAAATTTGTCAGATAAAATATCTGACAAGTCCTTTCATGAAACGCCCCCAGTCAAGTCTTCTCCAATCCCAAAGTAACTGGTGTAGCACCTTTTCCTAGAAATCACATTGCAGTTACAAGTTAACAGAATGATTTCATGTCAGATTTTTTTTTTTTGAAGAGCTGAAACATGTATATGAAATACATGTATATAAAATGTGATGTTCATTTGAACAAGATTTTCTAATTAAATATTCTTTCTATCAAACAAAACTGTAATAACCCATATTTTTGTATTAATATTGATGATTGTAAGCTCTAGATACATTGCTCATGTTTGACCCTTTAGCACTGCATTAGCTACAGATTATGTAGTCGTTTAATCACTGAACTCACTGCTCAGCAAACCATCTTGCGGCATAGACTCTCTGCTGTACCGAAATCTTTCCATATAGTAACGCATCGTTTTCAACGTGGATTGTAAATGGCTCATGTCTAAAGATAGCACACACCAAACGTTTCATTGGCCAAGGTCCCCTACATTTGTAGTTACACAGGTCAAAAGTCCATGGCTGATTCAAGGAGTATGATAGGTAGGGCAGTCACGGGCGGTTCAGTGGCTAAAGGGTTAAGCACTGCTTACATATATATTACTTGAAAACAAACTATTTAGTTAAAAAGAGAAATCTAAAAACGTCCAGTAACCAGAAACTGTGAGTTGGGGGGGGGGGGGGGGGTAACTCTAAGGCCAACTCAAGCTGTCAAGTTTGCCTATACGAACTGAAGATCTGATCTCCTAACTACCTGACTTTCCAATGTAATTATCCTGTATGCTATTTCCTGTACACTTTTCTAAAACAGACTGCCCCAGAGTCATGCCATCCACAGATGCCCAAAGTGCCCCACCCCTTGCTATCCCTCATGAGATGGGCCCGGATGATTCTTGGCTCTGGCCTGCTAGCGGGGAGGAGGAGGAGGATACAACCTTTGAGGAGCAGCTTCGCCGCAGCATGGAGGTCATCGGTCTCGATGATGACGAGGGAAAGGATGGAGAGAAAAGAGGGGAGAGTGGCCGAGGCGATGCTGACAAGCAACTTGCTGGTATGAATTGTCTGTTGCCAAAGATGGTGATGATGATAATAACAGTGATGGTGTTGGTTATGGTGATAATGATGACGATGATGACAATGATAATGATGATGACAATTATGGTGGTTAATGCTATTGTGGATGATGATGATGTTATTGATGTTCATTGATGATGATGACTATGATGGTGTCATTTATATTCATAATGATAATTATATTGACGATGATAATGATGCTATTGATAGCTGATATTTATCACAAGTCTTTTTCATGGTTGGTATTTCCTAACAGATCTCAAGAAACTGGTGTCCCCACCCCCACCAGCATGCACCCCAGAGGAGCACTCACCACACCCCACCCCAGACAACCCAGCAGATAGCAGCACTACGAGTCATGTCAACAATTCCGGAGACTGTGACACAGCTGGTAAGGACAGTTGAGTCTTGAATAGAACGAAGAATATATTAAGAGATTAGTACCCCGCCCAAGAACAGAATATACAAGAAATTCTTTTGCATATGTTGGAGCCAGTGTGTTTCATGGACTCGCTCGTAACGTTCAGATGTGTACATCCCTCCATAAGTTTTAAAAACTATGCAAAGCTTTGAATCTTGACTCAATGGAATGATAACTTTACTTTTCAAATATGTACACATTCACTCTCCATTTTTTTTGTTTTTGTTTTTGTTTGTAATTTACCATGTTACCTAATTGTAATGTATTTTGTATTTTCATGTAGAGTGATTTGTTAAACTGCAGGGCACTTTAGAAAGCAGTTTTGCATAACTGAACAGGCCAATCCTGCCGTATAAAATAAAGAAGACAAAATACATAAATAATAGTATATTGTCCAAATCAAAAAATAGAAAAAAACAAATTGTACAGTCATGTGATATAACAGAAAGTACATAAAAAACATTTCATTCATAGATGACTAGAAGAATGGCAATATATACACTCAGACACAGAAAATGAAGGAAGGAATAAAGTTAGAGAAGAAGAAGAAATGCATTCATGACTATTTTAGGAGAAACTACAGGTGTTTGAAATAAATTAATGCAACCACACTTGTAGTACATGAAGTAAAAGATATTGCATAGATTTAATGGAAGTGGTTTTAACTTTACAAATTATATATTGTACACATGCAGGGAATGTTATGGATGAACGGTTTGTCACTTGTTTTCAAAATGAAGGAAAAGGATGGAATTACAAAATGTACATGTCTCAATTCCTGTATTGATTTTCAAGCCTTTATTCCTACTTTCTCTATATCTATCTCTCTCTCTCTCTCTCTTTCCATCTCTCTCTCCCCTTCAAATCTTCTACATACTAGCAGAATCATTCGTATTTATTTCTCAGTATTAAAAGAAAAAACTTGTATCCCAATTACTAATTATTATTTTTGCAGAGGTTGCCCAGAATTCAGAAGAAGCAGGAGAATTCCACAAAGCTCTGACACCACCCCTTACATCACCCACCACCTCCCCCAGAGCCGAGGCAGAGCTGACTCCCAGGTTCAGCCCTCCCAGCCTGGTCGGTAAGAAGCTGGTCAAGATAGACGTCATAAGATCGCCAACAGTTGAAGCTATTCAGAACACATCAGACTAGTGATATCTACTCAGAGACAGAAGGGCATAAGTCACATTTGTATACAGAGTTAACACCCTTCTGGCTCTCAGCAAACAATGAGTCAGTATAGGCCTGTTCTGCAGATTTGGTATACGGACTAGTGAGATTATGTTGGCTACTCAGAGTTTTCTTTTAGATTGAACTAATGCTCTTCTTGCTCTCAGGCGATGATGAATCAGTAGGCTGTACTGTAGAGTTTCTATACTGACTAGTGAGATTATGTTGTCTATACTTAGAGCCAGAACGGCCTTAAATCATTTACATTTATATAGAGCTAACGCCCTTCTGGCTCTTAGCAGATGATAAGTCAGTAGGCCTATACTGTAGAGTTTGTATACTGACTAGTGAGATTATGTTATCTACTAGAGCCAGAACGGCCTTAAATCATTTACATTTATATAGAGCTAACGCCTTTGTGGCTCTTAGCAGATGATAAGTCAGTAGGCCTATACTGTAGAGTTTGTATACTGACTAGTGAGATTATGTTATCTACTTAGAGCCAGAACGGCCTTAAATCATTTACATTTATATAGAGCTAACGCCCTTCTGGCTCTTAGCAGATGATAAGTCAGTAGGCCTATACTGTAGAGTTTGTATACTGACTAGTGAGATTATGCTGTCTACTTAGAGCCATAATGGTGTTAGCTCATTTACTCTTACATAGGATTAATGCCCTTCTGTCTCTCAACTGACATTGAGTCAATGTATTGTAACATTTTGAAAAAGGTTCTAGTTTCAGATACATTAAATTAATTTCATTATTGTATATAGTTGAGTTTATTTAAACTTTGTTGAATAAAAATGGAGATTTGAATACTTAAAAGGGATTTTTTTTGGAAAAAGTAATACTCTTTCAGGGTATTCATTAGGATTTTTAAAATGAAATACATGTACATGTATTGTAAATGCAAGGTATTTTTTGTCAGGCATCCTTTAAGGAAGCCAATAAAAGCATTGATGTATAACAGTATGAAGAATGAAATTCAACGTTATTTTAATTTCAGTAAAGACGATCCCTTTTATCCTTTCCAATGTTGATAATACATTGTAATTAGTTATTACTGAGGTCTATGACTATCATTGTTAAGTGCCTTATATTTCTAAAAATCAGCCTATAACAGAGAGGTGCTCTTCAATTTGTTATGCAGGATACTTTCAGCTGCTCTTTATGTCACACTGTAAAAAAATAAGTCAGTCAACTACTTGCCAAGCTATCTTGTTGTCTTGAGGATATCTGTTTATTTATATTTTTCTTTTTCAATGGAAAAATAAACAGTATTTGTCAAGTAGAATTTAATCTATTTACTGATGTAGATTGTGCAGTGTAAATAAATATTTGTAGGTGGTATTCTCAGGATTGTACATATAATGTCTAAGTTCAAGTTTCATCTTTAAAAAAATATATTGTACATATCATATCAAACTTTGTACATTTTGTTCTTCTATGTTCTATATAAAGTTGCACTATTGTTCTTTTCAATTTTGAAATATGATGATCAAGTTTTCTGTTTTATGCAGTGTTTCAGTCCCTTGATATTCATTGTTATCATATTTTGTATGATAGTTCAAGCTGTAAATTTTGCTGAAATTTGTTGTCCTCATGTCATCTTTACAGTCATTTTAAAAATGTCAATTTACTTATAGGCTTTAACAAATCGTTTATTTCAAGCTGAACATTGATTTGAGTACTAATCTACATACATTTCTTCTAATACAATGTATCTTTTTCCTGCAGATGAGTGTGCAATTATTTTGCCAATTTTAAGATAAGCAGTGATTACTAGTTCTACCTCTTTATTATTTTATTTTGAGCCATTTTATATTTGCCAAAGATGTTGATGCTAATTGAAGGTGCCAAATTATTTTTGTTATAAACTGTTTTCAAATGTCTATCAGTGTGTTTTATGAAACCTATCCTGATGTATTCATTCCAGTATGATTGAATCAAAAGTGTCTTTCTTCTACTGCAGTATTCCAGATGCCTTATTTTTGCCACACTTTCAAAACATTCTGAAATTATCTGTGACTTAAACATGTTAAAGTTATACTGGCCCGGTGCTTGCCAAATTGATAGCTTTCATTACTTACATTGTTTGTTTTACATATCACTTTATATCAAATCATATATTATGTGATATACTTTATGTTCCAAAATATGAAGAGTATTATATGCTCTTTATTTCTGCTTATTTATCTTATTCGCTTGTCATTTCTTTGTTTCAAAAGAAAGAAAATTGCAATATTGCATTCAGTAGCTTGGTAATGATTTTGTTGAATGTAAACATACATGAACATGAAAAATTTTGTTACCTGTTGGTGTTTCTTGCCATTTGTTTAGTCATGTTATCTTTTGTTACCGAAAATATGAAATAAAATTTTGAGCCAGCTATGGTTCAACATTGTTAAACAAATCAAAGACAGTTTTGTTATCATTGTAAATATTTTCTAGATGTGCCTATTTCCTTTATCTCTTTCTTTTCCCATTTTCTCTTTCCAGCAACACTTCTTTGACTCACCTCTTTGATCATGGTGCTCCAGTAGGTATAGCATCAGTGATCCCCCCCCCCCCCCTCCAATTTTGCAATAAAGGCTAATTTTAGTTATTTATTATTATTATCATTATTATTATTTTATTTGGCAAAGAAAACATTACAAAGTAGAAACATACATGTATTTGACAAAGTAAAGATAAAGATACACACATGTAATGCAACCACTGGAACCACTGGAACGCCAGGAACAGAAAAAGTTAACTAAATAACTTTAGCACTTTCTGTTCCAATTCCAGTGGTTGCAAACACATAAGTATATAAGTTGCATATTCATTATAAACTGCATATACATGTACAATAGTGTGCACATTCGCACAACAATAATATACAATATAAATCCCAAAAGTATGTTATACAAAGATTCATACAGCATCTCCCACTTAAATGTGGTTTGAGAGAGAAAATAGATAAATGGAAGAGAGAGAAAAGGGAAGAGGCAGTAAGAGAGAGCGAGGGAATAGCAGAGTGATATAGAAGGTAAAGAAGAGAGATATAAAGGAAAAGATAGTGAGTGTGTGTGTGTGTGTGAGAGAGAGAGAGGGAGAGAGAGAGAGAGAGAATACATGTATTCACAAAAACATTCACGAAAAACATTTTGTATCAGTACTAATGATATTTAAAAAGATGAGTCCCGTAGAACATATACATGTAGTTATTGGGCTATAATTAATAAAGAGAACCATTATTTTCAAGTCGAAAAAGAGTTATATACATAGAACCTTACAATTCCATGATTATGAACATCATTAAATTAATTCAAACTAGGAATGCATAATTTAATCGTTGCTTTTTATTCCCTCCTTTATAAATTTTACATGGATTTTCCGAGACAGAGACAAAACAAGTTTTTCAACCGAAACATGCTAAATATGTTGTACCTTTACTTTTCTCTGAATTTTTAGATTTGTGGGGAATCTTATCACGTTTGATTTTTTTTTTTTAATTCTACGAAATTTGCTATTGATTTCTTTCAGAAGGGTGAAGGTTGTATATAAAACTTGGGCTGTATTTCCAAGCACCTTTTCCAAAAGGCATTATTTGCAATTACATGTCGCCTAGCGAAAAGAGTTGTTTGGGAGCGGAATTGCGTGTTGTCTGGCCATCGATCTGTCTGGCACTAAATTCGGTATGCTGCCATCTAGTGTTGGGTATTTGTTTGAGTATGATTTTTTTTTTCATGATCTTGGTTGCACAGTGGTCCTCACTAACACTGAGCTGAGCGGACCAGTCGGAGGTTCTGCATCCATCCTGAGCCAATGTATTAACGGATAAAAGGCTGGTCACATTTGTCCGATGACGATAATGATAACAAGATTTTTCATTAAAGGTTCACCCTAGAGCTGCATGCTCTATTAGTAAGAGACAAGAGCATACTCACACGTACACACCAGAGCGTGTACCTTTAAAAGGCTCCTTATCGTTATCGCTATCGGACAAATGTGACCAGAGCTGTCCTACATACTCACGCGCACTCATCTCATATAGTATAGGTGTATCTTTAATAGAAAATCTCGTTATCGTTATCGGACAAAATTAATGTGACCAGCCCTTAAATGGCCTCCGATTAAACAAGTTCGGATACATGGGAGAGAGAGATGGGTATACTATAGAGACTTCAGACATCAATGTTTGTTTGTTTGTAATATATACGAAGATAGGAAGAGAAAGTAGACTGAAAGGCGATGGAAAAGCAGACTGTACGGATAAAGGAAGCCATGCAGCATGCAAAACCTAAGGAATGATTGGCTGTATACATTTTTAGACGGCAATTAAGAAGACAATAGGAGCGTTAATTGATCGACTAGTCTCTACAAGACCGGGGAATGAAGGGATGTGAAAGCGACAGTCAAACATAAACCAATTGTCTGTACAAGAGGCCTATGCAAATAGGCTACGAAGAAGCGAGTACACCCATTGAACAGATTGAAATGCAGTGAGGGTAGCAATGTAATTATCAAGACACATTTTCCTCTGATCAATCTTTGTTTGTTTGTTGTTGTTTTTTTTTAAAGACAAGCCCTAACCAATACTTGAATCCAGTGACCGGGGTAATAATGCTGTAAGTACTTTGGTCGGTTACATTGTAACTGGTAACAGGCGGTATATAGACAGCTATTGTTATTATTATTATTAACTATAGAGTTTAATCATATAAATTGAAATATTGAAATTGTTAAATGTTCAGTTTCCATTGGCTTAAGATATACCAGAGGCAAAAATAAGGGGGAAATGCAACATAAAAGGTTGTAGTTGTTTTTTTCGACAGAATTTCAGACGGCTATATCACCAGATTACCTGAAATCACATTGAAACATTTTCAATAATATTCCTACCCACCTCATTTTTTTTTGGTCTCCCATTATAAACTTCTGTAATTCTCTATTCCACCGTACCCCTATCCCTAACTCTCTCTCTCTCTCTCTCTCTAATTCTCTCTCTCTCCCATCTCTATCTTTCTTTCTCGCTCTCTCTCTCTTCTCTCTCGTTCTCTATCTTTCTCTATCTCTCTCTCTGTATGTATTTCTCTATATCTCTTTCTATCTCTCTCTATCTTTCTCTCTATCTATCTCTCTCTATCTATCTCTCTCCATCTTTCTCTATCTTTCTCTCTATCTCTTTATTTTTACGTCTTTATCCATCCCTCTCTCCCTTTCTCTCTCCACTTATCCTAATCCTCCCCTCCTCCTCTTTCTAATATTTTACTCTTCCTATCCCCCCTCCTCATCTGCCCCTCGCTCTCAATCTTCCTCTCTTACCCTCCTTTCCTCCCATCCTCTTTCTCTTTCTCCTTCTCTATCACTAGAGCGGTCTATTTTCACTTTCTACCACAGGTTCTCTCTTCCTCTTCATTATTTTCCACTCTCCTCCCTCCCCATCCAAGCTTTTTCTCATCACATTCCAACCCGCTATTTCTTAAGAAGTAAGTAAGAGGGGATATACAGAAAACGCATTAACAAAGTCTGCCGATCGAGAAATAAGTTGCTATGGCAACCCTATAATCATACATCTCTCATCCTCGTACGTAAGCCGGATTAGCGCACGGACTCCGAGCATCCAGCGTGTCAGCGCCATCTTGCCTATCTTCATCTCAATAAGATAATCAGACGCCAGGGCCGTAAACAAAACGAGAAAAATCTTGTAAACAATCTCCTGTACTTCATGAGCGTGGAAGTTGTAAATATTTTTAGGAGCGAAAATGTGTATTCTGGGCAGCAACAGGAGAAGGTTAAGTTTCAAACAAGATTGCATCAAGTTAATTATTGACCTTTTTTTTCGTCAGTGTCTTGTTATGCCCTCTTTTGTATATGCTGTCTATTTAAATAAATCTTGCCACCATTTGTACAGTTGTACACTTGCTTTTCTTTGCTGTGTCCTCTCGGAATGTTTTCATCTTAATTTTCTCGTCCTTTAAGTTCTGTTGTAATTTTTCTTCCTTTTCTTCTTCTTCTTTTCTCCCTATTCTCCCCGCCCCCTCATAACTTTCTGAGAACTCTAACAAATGACGTTTGGTATTAAAGTTGCATAATCGTTTTTTTTTTTTTTTTTACAGAATACTAAGTATCGGGAATGCGTCACTGACGTTTTGAACAATAATTGAAGCAGTCATGATCGAGAAATTACAAATGTCAATGAGTTTAAGTAATACTCGAGGTAACAATATTTGTTCTTCTTTTTCACGCCAACGAGGAATTTTGCCTCGAGAGTCTCGATCGAGTAAACTATGTGGTAAAATAAGAGAAACGAAATTTAATATGAATGGGTTCAAGAGAGGCTGGAAAGGGCCAACGCTAATGAATATTTTGCAATCCGAAGAAAATTGTCTCGACTGAATTAAACGGTTGAAAAGAACTGACAGCAATAGCTTGCTGAACAAAGCCCTCATAATTTGAAAATTGTACTTCCTTCCCAGACGAGGGACTCCTTGGCCTAACATTAGGGGGGGGGGGGGCGAAGCAAGCACAAATTGAGAACCAAGAGAAAATGTGCCCCCCCCTCCCCCTCGCCGTTTAATTGTGCTTCTGGCAGCATTTTCAGATCAGAAGACACCTGTCAGACACTATGTCTTCTTGAGTGATAAGTGCTCATGATCCAGAAGCAACTTTTTTCAACAACTAAAAAACTATTCACTTATTATAATGCACCTTTCTTATTGCAAGTTATACTGCTAAAAGCGCTTTGCATTGTATTTATTACTATGGACGTACTACATGCCCATTATCAATAAACTATATAATTATGAAGTACCCATATACACCTGAATGGGGGAGGGGCATGCATAATGCACATTAATGCCTGCCCAAACATATATGCACACTGCCATGCATAGATTCGAACCCTCGACCTTTTAATAACTGAAAGGTCAATTGAATGAGCCACGGTGTATACATGCATCTGGTATCGTGATAGGTTTCTAATTTTTTTCTAATTATTAATTTGCGTCATTGGCCGAGAAATTTGTGCCAAAAGACGTCAGCAAAAAAGGTTGAAGAAAACAAAACCGATCTCGTGTCGATAAAAAGGCTAGCACTCCCGAGGTGCCGTGCTAGCAAAGAAAACAGCTTGTTAAATGTGCTGTGAATTGGAAACCAGAATGTTCGATACTGATCACAAGTTGTAGGAACTTATTCATCAACAATTATTTCTTGGCGAGACTATGTTGGAAGATTACAAGCACATGTGTCTTCCCTTGGGGAGGATATCACGATATAGTGGGTATCACAACAAGTATAAGTACAAGATAATCTTGTGACTTTGCTGGATGATAATTCTACAAGCGAGAAATCTTATTAAAGATGTAGTGTTTACCCAAACTTTCCAGTGGTGTAAGATTAAGTGAATTACTAATGTGTATATTGTGTATAAAGTACCTAGAAATGGTGCTTTAATGACACAATGGACAATACGTAATGTTGATCCATAATTGTGGAGCGCCAGGAGTGTCAAGTTTGACAGACATGTGCGCTATACAAGAACCCACTATTATTATTATCCATATTCAACTTCACTATATAACAAAACGGCTAAACATAATTTTCAAAATCAATCATTTGTTACATAAAACTTTCGATGGTTATAGGTAATCAGATATCAGTAACAATTAATAAAGAAGTACTTAAAAATGTAAATATTGATTTTAGGATATTTTCACCAAATATAATTTGGTAAATAAACATAATTTTATTTTAAAAATGACAATAGGTGACGTAGGTGTTTCTTCAGTTACTCACATGATAATTCCCATAATGTACGTATATGACACCTTGCAGGCCATGGAAATTGGATATAAAATTGCTATTGACAATCTTGGAAAAAACTCCTGAAAAGTACAAGCAATTGATAAATTGTCAGGCTCTTTAATTCTCAATTATATACAAATCGCTAGATCAGTGTAAATTAGGCCTAATAGGACGTCAAGAAAATTCTGTACGAGGCGCCAAGATCGATGTTACATTTGATAAATGTATAATCTTCGGGAAGTAGAAATTATACTACAACATACTGTCTTCTTTCTATACGAAATTTCTTAATTTGATTTATAAAAAGCTCTTTTGTTTTGTCTCACTTTGTAAAAGTGATAAGAATATGAAAACAAGCAACCCCTGATCTCGTGGGACATGACAGGTAATATTGTGTTTAATCAGATAAGGCCACTTCCCAATCCTGTCTTTAAATAGCAAAGTGTTCTTAATGCAGTCTTGATGCGCCGCACCTGAGCAAGAAATAAAAGGGAGTTGGCTTTGTTTTACTTTTTGAAGGCGAACGCTACTTAATATGTACAGGAGTTCCACGGACCCTCATTCTAATTTAAGAACTTCAAATATGTTCAAATAAATAGAATAATACCAAGAAATAATAATGAAACATAAACGAATTCAGAGGGCCCCTACTGAGAACCCCCCCCCCCCCACAATTATTGGACCAGATGGCAATAAACCTCCACCCCCCCCCCCCCTCCCCGCCGCTTTATCAGAATCTCGAGAGTAAAGTGTGTTTAATAATACAGTCTTGGTGGGTTGGATTCATGCACAGGGCATGTCGAAAAAATAAGTTTTTGAGTCCTAATTTGAAGAAAAATTTGGCATTTGTTTTTTCTCACTGTCCCCTGCACAGTCATTCGTTCATGCATTCATTCCTTCATTAATTCATTCGTTCATTTATTCTTTCGTTCATTCATTCATTCATTCATCCATCCTTTTATTCATTCTTTCTTCCATTAATTAATTCATTCAATCATTTATTTATTTATTCGTTTGTCCATTTATTCATTTATACATTCATTCGTTCATTCATTCATTCATTCATTCATCCATTCATTCCTTCATTTCATTCATTCATTCATTCATTCATTCATTCCGTTCGTTCATTCATTCATTCATTCATTCATTCATCCATTCGTTCGTTCATTCATACATTCATTCTTTCGTTCGTTCATTCATTCATTCATTCATTCATTCATTCTTTCTTTCATTCATGAATTCATTCATTCATTCATTCATTCATTTATTCATTCATTCTTTTAAAATCAAGGTAGTCCCGTTAAGAGCTACAAGAGCCTACTTGACGCTATATTCAGATTATCTAACTCAAGGATTGTATGTGGCTTTATATTATTCAATCGAAACTCACGATCTGTCAATTTTGGTATACGTCAAAGACTTATGGTTACCATGGTAACGGTATCAGAAATATAGAATGCATACGACCATGGTTTCAACTTATTGTTATGCCTTGACACATCGGCTAATATCACAAAGTTATAGAAGTTTTTTTTTTTAAAGACATCACCGGATAAGTTGTGGAATCGGAGATCAGAGTCAAGGATTAAATGAAATGAAATTTTTGGGAAAGAAGGGAGACCTTTTCACCGAACAAAACAATTTGTTTCCTTTTCAAATGGATGTCGCTACTTTCAAGCACAGTCCAAATAGTCACCTTCGAGGAATGACTATAATTAATCGCTTTTACTTACGTCAAAAAACCGTACTTTTTAGAACAAAAGAAATAGTGTTGAACACCATCAGTTGATTGGCTTCATCTGGTTTTCACGTTGCATTGTTTGCATAATTAAGTATTTGTATGATCATTTTATTTGTGATGAGGACGTCAACTCAAGCTGTGCTTACGACGACCCCCTTTTCTATGCAGGATTTTATGTAACCATACATGTCGAAAGATTGTAATATATTTGATATATACTTATATATCAAATGGGAGGGGGGGGGGGGCATTCCTCGGTCGGGAAATAATTAGCGGGAGATCAGAAGGTTGTATCCCACCATGCCCACCGTCCAAGAAAATTGTTTTCGTCTTTAAAAGGATGTCAAGAAATATCTGCATATATGGGCCCAAAACCCCTCTGCAATGCCCTCTCCCCGTCAATCCCTGCCGGAAAGAACACACTCCCCCACAGAGTGTTCACAATGTGAATCACAGTGTGAAATCATCTTCACACTGTTAAATTCGAGCGTTTTAACATTGTGAATCACATCTTCACATTGTGAGCGAGTAAATTCACGCTGTGAAATCGAACATCACTATGTGAACACTCTGTGGTAAACCACACTGTGGATGTGTCCACACTGTGGAGGTGTCCACATTGTGAAATCATCTTCACACTGTTAAATTTGAGCGTTTTAACATCGTGAATCATATCTTCACAGAGTCGACTGTGAACACACTGTGGGACACTGTGTTCTTTCCAACAGGGATGCTTCACGGTCTACGTACAAAATCTGAGATCCGCTGTCCCATTTCTAACACTCTGCCCTCAATACCCTGCCCTTTCCAGCTGTCTAAATCAAATTTTGCGATTTTGTGAATATAAAGTTCATTTTCTGGAATAGGCAACTCTATCATGCCTAAAGGCGGGAGAAAAATCGGCTGTCATCAAGCGAACTTTCAAATCACACACCAACCATCAAAATGCACCTTTGTTATCCGCTGTGAATTTATAATGATGAAAGTATTGGGGTCTCTTGCATACAGTTATGATTAATCACAGGTAATCAGTTAATCGCAGACGCGTATTTAGGACTTGTGATTGACTACTGGAACTGCGACTGCTTGCACAACTTTTTAAGTAAGACTTTTATCATAGTTGATTAGTACAACATGTAACTCTCTCTCTCTCTCTCTCTCTCTCTCTCTCTCTCTCTCTCTCTCTCTCTCTCTCTCTTTACGTGGCACAATGCTTTACACTATCATGATTATACAGTTATTATCCCGGTCGGGTCATCTAATATATTAACGAATACTAAGTGCGCACCATCTCCACTCACTGGGAAGTATATCTATCATCAGGGACGGGTTTGTCATGGGGAGTGTGGGGAGTTTTCACCACGGGCCGGTCAATATTTTTGTTTAAAAAGGGGCCGGTCAACAATAAAAAGGGACAGTCGCTTATTCCCCACTCATATTCCAGTCCCAGTTCGCCCCTGCCTCTCATAATACCCCGTACACTGAAAATCCAGTCACAATGGCTATCTTTGCCTGGGCCCTGTTTCATACAACTTGTCATCAATGACAAGTTGCAATAACTGTTATAAGCTACTGAAATTCTTGCATCTGATTGGCTGAGAGCAAAAATTGGTCTGTAAAAGTCACTGACAAGGCACTTGATGAACCCCCCCCCCCCCCCTCCGGTTCAGTGATGCCTTGCCAAATGACATAAGTGCCTTATTGCCGTGCTGAGGCTCGAACCCATGACCTCTGCATCTCCTCTTGTTCAAACCACTGGACCTTGACACATCTGAGTGGGCCCTATCCATAGCTCCAAGAGCTATGATTTTTGTTGTTGTTGTTATTGCATAATAATTGCACCGTACACTGCGTATTGGCAAAATGACTCCGGATTTTTCTTCTTCTTCTTCTTCTTCTTCTTTTTCTTTTTCTTCTTCTTCTTCTTTCTTTCTTTTCTTTATTGGGAGACTAACATGGGTTTATATTTAGAGTAAATTATTGATTTAGGAAGTATTCAAGAAGGCAATCGCAATAATAAACTGCTATAAATAACGGCAGCGGTGAAACGCTTCGCAGAAGACGCTTCTTTATAAATAGAAAAAGCTTCTTAAGATTATTATTTAAGGCATGCAGAGCATTGCACTATTGTCCGACGGGTGCCTAAAATAGTCCGGATTATCTTACGCTGCAAGCGTCATGGGTTGAAACATAATGTCCAAGAGGGGGTCTCGGTACAAACATAGCATGTCTTCATGGTCTTCCGTCAATTCTGGGAAGAGTTAGGAAGGGTAACATTGCTGTGATATACGATAACCTTAAATAGTCGTATGGCCTGTAGAAGCAAATAGCCACATGTGTCGTAATAACCATTATAACGAAGATGACAAACACTCTTAATTTGAATGGACTAATGACATCGATATACAATGTATACAGTGCGTCCTAGAAAAAATGAAACCCTAACATAATAAAGGGTTATTTTGACCAAAGTACGTGCTCTATGACCATGATGACAGTAATTATCAATTTTCACAAAGAAGGAGTTTATGCTTTCAAATGAAACCTTGATGGCATGATTAATCCATTCACGCTTCGCAGAGCATCATTGTTATGAAAATGACAAGTAAAACTCCATTTGTGCCATATTTGGTAAAAACCGCATGAAAACGTTCGTATCACATGCGATTTCGATTGTGGATATGCATTCAATTCAATTTTACATTAAAACATGGGCCAACTGGCGGGGGTGGCAGGGCGTACGCCCCCAGATTTGCCTTAAAAATCATATCCCTTGAACGACGTAAAATGCCCCTCTTATGATGGAAGAAATGGCTCTCTGGAGGTGGAAATTTACCATAATCTTGATATATTTTCTGCCTTATGTGCCCTTCGTACCATATTTTTCCATATGATGACAAATGAAAGTGCCCTTTACTTTATTATTTTAAAATGAAAATGGCACCTTGCTGTCCGCTTTTTTTCTTTAAAGAAGTTGCAGTACTGTTGTGAAAAAAGCAAATTAAGATCGCTTTTCACAACGATTGGAGGTACCATTTCAGTACAATATATTCCCCTTTCTTTACCCCCATCTTTGACCAAAAAAAACCCAACAAAAACAAAAAACAAAACACAATAACAACAACAAACAAACAAACTATCCTTTATTTCATGATAAGGGTATTATCCTTCCTCACATTATTAAAAGAAGCACATGAAAAGAATACTCTCCTTTGGTTTTAAAGTTCATGTAATTTCCTTCAGGTCTTGTTCGCTCGTGATCCTAAGGTTTTGATGGTTTTACCCATATCTGGCAAAACTGAGTTTTTACATGTCCTTTTCAAAACGATGCTGCTAAATGTCTCTTTCCCCAGTAATATAATGTTCTAATGTAATCTCTTACTTTTTTGAGTCTGTCTTTTTGCTGTAGCTGTTGTCCTTTCTTTTCAAATTTTTATTTTTGTAAGCGCTATGGTACTTTCTGTTTTTAGCGCTCCTAAATATTCATTATTACTGTTATTATTATTATGATTAAATAAAACATTAAGGTATCATTTGAAAGCCTATTATTTATATGGGGGGGGGGGGGGATCTAGGACCAAATCTGGAGATACAAAAGTCCATCCAGTAAGAAGGCCGTATTGAACACAATTTTCTTTTCTTTCTCTTCTATTGATAGATTCACTCGGGGTGGGGGGGGGGGGGGGGGTCAGATTAAATGTGAAAACTATTGCCCATATATCTGCTCAAATTTAAACCCGACCCTGTGTCTAAAGTCGAGTATTAACCAAGGAAGTTAGACTGAGGCCTAAGTTTTCCTCAGTTGTTAAACATGACTTTAGTAGGAAACCAACCATTAACTTCGTCTCTGAAAATTATCAATCAAGATATAGGAAAAAAGGGCCAGTATTGCCCAATTGCCTTTTAAAGGGAAGCTTGAGTTCTGAGAAAGGTAAAAGATAATTTGTGAGCTTTCTCATTCTTTTTATATTAGTTGTATAAGATTATCCTATTTAAAGCAGTGGCGGCACCAGGATTTTTAAAGTGGGGGGTGGGGCAAATGGGGGGGGCAAAAGAAAATGTTGGGGGGGGGGCAAGGGCAAAAAAAATTTTGACACTTTTTGTAGTGAAAATGTACAGAATATTGGGCTATAAACTACCCAGATATGAGGACATTTTGAGCATCTAGCTGAACTGCCCGATTATAAAGAGGTGTTAGTTATATACTGCCAACGAGCGAAGCGAGCGAGCAAAAATTTTGACATTTTTCGTTGTAAAAATGTACAGAAATTACATATTCGGCTATAAAACTACCCCAGTATGCATGAGGACATTTGAGCATCTTGCTGCCCGATTATGAGGTGGTAGTTATTTATTGCGAACACTTTTTGTAGTGAAAATGTACAGAAATTATTTCGGCTATGAAACTACCCAGATATGAGGACATTTGAGCATCTTGCTGCCGATAATAAGGTGGTAGTTATACATTGCGAACGGGCAAAAATTTTGAAACTTTTTGTGGTGAAAATGTACAGAAATGATTATTTGGCTATAAAACTACCCCAATATGAGGACATTTGATCATCTCACGGCCTGATTATGTGGTGGGAGTTATAGGCCTGTATTGCGAGTGAGCGAAGCGAGCGAGCAAAAATTTTGACACTATTATAGTGGAAATGTACAGAAATTATTCGGCTATAAAACTACCCAAATATGAGGATATTTACACGAGCTGAGCGAACAAATTTGCCCCATGCCCCCCCCCACCTTGATGCCGCCACTGCTTTCCAAGTTTCTGTTTTCTTTCTTTTTCCTTCTTTTCTCCATTCCTTTTTCACTTTTTTCTTTCCTTTTCTTTTCTTTTTCATTTTCCACCCTTTTATTTTTTTTCACTCCGAAAATTATTGGGGGGGGGGCAACTGGGGGGGGGGGCAAAGCTTCTGACTGGGGGGGGGCAAATGCCCCCCCATGCCCCCCCCCCCTTGGTGCCGCCACTGCCTATTAGATTATCCTATTATGTCCCCTGAAAAAGGATTGCTCTTCAAATGCTCTCACATTCAAAGTATGACAAAGTATTAAAGTGACACATTCAAAGTATGACAAGAAATAGCTGAAATGTTCGGGCCGAACATTTCTGTGTAGTCCCATACACACATTTCTGTGTGCAGTGCATGTGACTCTAAGTAAGACTGAGTAAATTTCTTATCATTCTGGTGACTCCAAAACCTTACAGCATACACCAATTCATATGTGCTATATAGCCAACCTTTCCCAATTGCTTCGAGACAGTTTCTTTCACCATGTTCACAATGCAATCTCATGACCAGAACTCAACTTTATGTTTAAAGGGATTCGGTAACTTTGTGGAGGCTTGATTTAATAAATTGTTGAATTTTGATATCTGTCGTGTATAATGATGTTCAGAAATATAAATAAATAGCTAGGCATAGAAAGGTTTTCAAATATATAATGCTATTATTAAGATATCTATGACTGAATTCTTCCATTTACGAAAGCGTATGGCCATACGCTTTAGTCTATCAATGAGTCTGTGGGGGGGGGGGGGGAATGAGTCTGGCATTTCTGGTCACTTGCATATGTTTACTTTTGTGAAGCACATGATGATTTTGAAGTGCTTTTTTTTTTTCGCTGGGCTTCATTTTTACACCATGTTACATACACTGATAGCATGTAAGGCCAGGCAGCTCAGATTTTATCAAGCCTCTACAAAGTTACCAAATGACTTTAAGATAAATTTAACAAATATTTTGCCGACAGAAATTTGAATTGGCTGGTGCCATCGCCCTGAAGAGTAATGGATTAAGGGGTATGTTGATTAATGAGTGGTTCGAACCCTATATATCCTGGTAGGTGCCCCTGGTACCTCTATTATGGTACCTCTATAAACGGCGTGTGGTATTATGGGCACGTAGTAGAGAGAATCTTTTCAAGTTGGGAGGTTTAAAGATAAAGTTGAGTTCTGGTCATCAGATTGAATTGTAAAAGAAACTGTCTCAAAGCAATTGAGAAAGGTTGATTATAATAGCACATAAGAATTGGTGTATGCTGTAAGGTTTTGGAATCACCAACATGATAAGAAATTGACTCACTCCTGCTGAGAGTCACATGCACTGTACACAGAAACGCGTATATGGGACTACACACAAATGTTCGGCCCGAACATTTCAGCTGTTTCTTGTCATATTTCGAATGAGAGAGCACTTGAAGAGCAATCCTTTTCAGGAGACACATCTACTATGATAATTTTCCAAACGAACATAAAAAGAATGAGAAAGCTCACAAATTATTTTTTTTTACCTTTCCCAGAATTCAAGCTTTCCTTTAACTTTGGAGCCTGCTATATCCAGGGTAATCATTGGTATTAAAAGCTTCCAATCTAAATGATTTTGAAGCTCTAAGATTATTCAGTGGTCAAAATAGCATGATTATATTGGGATGAGTATGGGTTCGTCTTCAAAAATACCCCTCGTACCGCCAAGGAGTTCTGTGATAACTCCTTGGTACCGCAGCGTCTTCGTCAAAATAGCATGATTCAGTGTTCCATATTTCCAAAGCGTTCGTCATGCAAGTTGGGAAGTCCTTTCCCACTGACAAGCTTTATGCAGCTGTGTTCTTGAATGTATGGTTTGCCCATCACCCGTCATGAAAAATTGTATAGTGCTGCCGTAGATGTATAGGCCTATAGACACAAATTAATCATCGAGTGAGAACGCAACGAATTGCTACAAACGTGCAGCTCGCTGGACCAATCACATCGGTCTATTCCCCAGCTGATTTCTAATGACGTGATAATGATGTCATCCTGGGTCCCTGTTTACGAGTTTTGACGTCATTCTTTCTGCAGGGCTACGTAATAGTTGTGCGTTTTATGATGAGAAACAATAAAACACGGCGTTCGGGTTGTGCGGGTTATTGGTGGTCCTGGCAAACAGCTGCTGCAAACACGGATATTTCAGGCGCTTTTTTTTCCCCCTCCTTCAAAAATATATATTTATAGGATATCTGGGACCTTGTAAAAATGATGGATATAAAAGGAAACATTGCGGTTCTGATCAACAAAGTGCTGGTGTTATATTCAGTATGGTCCACCTTGAAAACAGCTCGTTGAATTGATAAATAAATCCCCCCCCCCTCGACGATTGCTCCAGGTTGTATTTCGTCATAGGGCTAGGGTTGCTATTGGTTTGGGGTTAGGGTTAGGGTTGGGATTACTTTAGTGTTTAACCCTTTCGAGACAATTTGCCACATTTTGTGCTTTTGCTAAATAACTTGATTCAGAGCTCTAAAAAATATACCAGATGCATGAGTAGAAAGAGCAAAAATTTCTCCACGCATTATCTCCATTTTTGTTTCATGGCCATATTGCGTTTGATGCAAGGAATTTTTAAAACAAGAATGAGCTTTAAAATCCTTAAATTGGCAACACATTGAGAGGTTCAAAATCATTTTTTTTAAATCAAAATTCAAAATTGGCAATTTTTTAACTTTTCAACAAAATTTTTTAACCATGTATATTGTTTTCAAAAACATCACACCTTATTAGAACCATGTAGCCCTAAAAGAAAAATATTGTTGCCAATTTGAAGAACAAAATGTGATCAATTTAGCCCTTAAAATAATTCCTGTCCTGAAAGGGTTAAAGGATTAAAATAAACAATGATTTATGACATCGAATGAAACCTGACATTTAACATGTGCAACAGAAGTAATGACAAGATTTACTCAAAATAGTTATAGAGATAGGAATAACAGAAAATGAATGCATATGTATACGGAAGCAGGCTGTTTGCTTTACAAATCAATGATATGAGACAAGTCAGACAACTTTCAAATTCCCTCATTATTTACAGACTATATTTTGCTCAAGCGTGTCGCAATCATTATCTCAAAAGAGCAGACGTCTCTTTTCATTATGCGTGAGCTACACATCACATAACAGTCGCAGATTAGGTCCCCAGGAGCCACGTGCCCCCTCCCCCTTCTTGCCAAACCAAATCGGACATCCCATCAAAATTGATAACCCTTCTCCTTCTTCTTTTCCCGCTTGTTCGATTTTTTTTCATACTTGTGCCCCCTCCCTAGTGTCAGAAAATCTTGGATCCACTGATGAATCAAGGATGCTGCTTCAGTAGGGTGGGGGGGGGGGACATACAAAGCTGACTGATCTCTAACACGCAAGAACAGGGTGGGGGAGAGTAAAGATTATCTCGTTTTTTGTGTTTTTTTTCAGGTGTATTTCTTCCTCCGAAATCTTTATGTGTGTATGTGTGTGAGTGGGGGAGAGCATAATTCCAGAATGGGTTTTCCGGGGGCACGTGGGTCACACCCCCCCCCCCCCTCCCACCAGTGCTGCCTTTGGATCCACCACCGTTATTGTGATCTGCTACTGCGCAGAACGTCCAGTGATATACATCAGTTACACCGACCCCAAACCGACCCATTCTAGGCTTTTCGGTGCTAATGACTGTATTCTCTTTTAAATTTCGTCTAAATGAATAATGTGCAATTTGTATCAATCGCAACTCTGTACAAAGAGATAGGAGATGGGATTGATATTAAACTGCAAATTATTTGTAATCAATCGCAACTCTGTACAAAGAGATAGGAGATGGGATTGATATTAAACTGCAAATTATTTGTAATCAATCGCAACTCTGTACAAAGAGATAGGAGATGGGATCGATATTAATTGCAAATTATTTGTAATCAATCGCAACTCTTTTATGAAACAGGGCCTTGGTGTCGATCTCCTTGGTGTGCGAGGTGGTGTTCGTGTGACGTCAGAGAGGGTGACGACGGTGATATTGTCCGCGGCGTGGCGTCCAAGGAAAATGCTCACATTCTCATCTCTGTCCTTCTCTCTAGTATCTAGACTCTCTCTCTCTCTCTCTCTCTCTCTCTCTCTCTCCCCTCTCTCTCTCTCTCTCTCACACACATACACACGCGCGCACACACACATCCCCCAACACACACACTCACTCACTCCCCTCCCATTCTATCACTCTCTCCTCTCTATCTATTATATCTCTGTGTCTCTTCCCATCTCTCACACATATTCTCTCTATTTATCTCTCTCTGTCTTCTTTACATTTCACTCTTTCATCTTTTTCCTTGCTCCCCCCTCTCTCTCTTCTGGCTCCCACTCTCTATCTATCTATCTCTACACCCCTCTCATTCTTTCTGTATCTCTCTTCTTTTTTAAAAAATCAAGATTCTCTCTATATCCCTCTCTCTCCTATATCTCACTCTGTATAATTTCAGACTATTTTTTCTCTCTCTCCTTTCCCCCACCCTCCCCCTCTTGCTCTCTCTCTCTCTCTCTGTCTTTCTACCACCTCAATCTTCCACTTCCCTTAGAGGCCTACAGAGCTGTAGTTCTTTAATCGCATATGATTGTCCCAACATCACTACTCGACCAAGGATAGAAATGGCGAAAAAAAGACAAAGAAGAAGAAGAAGAAGAAGATGCATCAAAGCTAATTTAAAGGCCAAGTCCACACTAATATCAAGTTGATTTGAATAAATAGATTAAAATTAAACAAGCATAACAGTGAAAATTTTATTGAAATCGGATTTAAAGTAAGAAAGCTACGGCAATTTGAAGTTTTGCATTATTTCTTTAAACAGTGATATGCATGGGCGGTATGCAAATGAGTGAACCGATGATATCACACACTCTTTTTCCTTATGTATTTTATTATATGAAATATCATATATTTCAATTTTTTGCTTCAATAATGTAAAACATGGTTTGACTCCTTATGGAACATGTAAAATCATCATTATTGTAACTTATATTGATACAAAGGAGAGATTCTTTATTATCACATCCATACAAATTGAAATATATGATATTTCATATAATAAAATACATAAGGAAAAGTGAGTGTGTGACATCATCGGTTCACTCATTTGCACACCGCCCATGTTATATGCATATCACTGTTTCATGAAATAATGCAAAACTTCAAAATGCTGTAACTTTCTAATCTTCCATCTAATTTCAGTGAAATTTTCACTGTTATGCTTGTTTAATTTTACTCTGTTTATTCAAAACAACTTGATATTAGTGTGGACTTGGCCTTTAACCTTCTTTCCATACTCACCTTGTCATATTGTTGCTAAATGCGATCACGTTATACACCGATTGAACCAACTTTGCAAAATTTCCAACAAAAAAAGGGGGGAGGATTACCCCCCCCCCCCCACGAAGATCTCGGATAAAATACAAATTTGGGCAGTTCAGGTTTGTACAAAGGTGTTATTCTTTTTCTTCAGATTTAGTAAGATATTATGATTTTGTTATGATCTGGATACCTGAACCAAACAGGATTATTCTTAAAGCTTTAATAATAATAATAATAATTCTCAATTTTTATATAGCGCAAATTACAATTAAGTCTCTAAGCGCTATGGAAAGAGAAGAAAATAGGTAGAATTAAGTAGAAAAGAAACAAAAGATTCCAGACGAATTTCTCTCGTCAAGGACAATGATGTAGAACAACAACAAAAACAACAAAAAAATAACAAAAACAATATATATATATATATATATATATATATATATATATATATATATATATATATATATATATACAAACAAAATAAAACGTAACTACAATGCAAACTATACCCAAGTTGTAATGACACTATTCATTCAAACATTCTTTGCTTATTACTATGATCTTTTACAAAAGAATAACAGAGTTTCCCGCACCGGGAATCGAACCCGGGCCACGGCGGTGAGAGCGCCGGATCCTAACCACTAGACCATACGGGATTTCTCCCTTGACCTTCGGTATCTATTTATTACAACGGTAGTTTTCATAAAACACAAGAAAGGATAATTATCCTGTTGAAGAACCGGGCTGAAGGGAAGCTTTTTTAATCTCCTTGTTGACGGTTGGGTAGCTTTTATTGTACAAGGAGTTAAATTAAATGCCTAATTATTTTTCCTGCTCAAAATATTTTTTTTTTCGAATCATGTTCATTAGAAATATCCAGAATTGTCTTAGTAAAATGAAAGAAAAAGAAGAACCCCCCAACTTCATATTGATGTTGATTGTGGATATTAAGCACTTGATATTAAAATGGAAAGTATACGTTAATATACTTTAATATACGTATCTATATGCCTATTTCATGAGTATCAGCCTTTATTTCGGCCTATATCGAGCAAGACTCTATCAGGCTTTAATAGATCATTAAACGTATGCTTAAAGGGAGTGGTAATCACTCATCAAAGTAAAAAGAAAATTTGTGTGATCATTTCAATCACGTCATGTGCATCCCGGAAGAATATCATAATAGTAAACATGTAATGTGAGAAGGATTACTCTTAAAATGCTCAAATATGTCAAATACATTTATATTTATTCCTTGGTCTTGAATAGTTGCAGATGTTGCACAGCCGTTTTAAATCGTTTTATGCCTTTGTTTTATTCAAATGATACTCTGATATTTATGTTATAGGGAACCTGAATTACAAGCTTATAGCTTTACAAGGTTTCCTTCACAATACAGCTAGCATTTATTTACTTATATTTCATTTTGTTTTAAAATTTAAAATTTATTTGTCAGATTTAGTATCATTCTTAATCGTTGGTTTTTCTATGCTTATAATGATTTTTGTAAACTGAAAGTCTTTGTAAATTTATTTGCTGTTATTGTGAAAATAAATAAAATGAAAGGAAATGAAATAATGAGCAAGGACAATTATAGTGTATTTGAAAAAAAAATGAAAATTGAGGTTATTTGTTTCACAGTTATATCAAAATGCAGTTTTTATTCGGACAAGCTGAGGAGTCGGTTACCATGGTTACAAAACAATACGGGTTAGATAACTTGAATATGACTAATAAGTTTCGAGGGGTATAGATCGGGCATGCAAAAAAGGGTTTAAAATGTGAGGAGCCTAAAATAAAACAAAAAACGAAAAACGTGAGTACAATCATATGGAAATTATCCAAGGTGTATATATTGACACTATTCATTCGAATATTTTATGCTTATTCCTATGATCGTTTACAAAAGAATACGGAGTTTCCCGCACCGGGAATCGAACCCGGGCCACGGCGGTGAGAGCGCCGGATCCTAACCACTAGACCATACGGGATTTCTCCCTTGACCTTCGGTATCTATTTATTACAACGGTAGTCTTCATAAAACACAAGAAAGGATATCCTGTTGAAGAGCCGAGCTTCTTGTTGACGGTCGAGTAGCTGTATACTGTATAAAGGAGTTAAATGATATACCCAGCTAATATTTACTTCTTGCTCAAAATAAAGATTGTTCTTTGAGTCATGTTCATTGTAATAGTACAAAATGAAAGAAGAAAAAAAAAACAACTTTATATTGATGTTGCTTTTGGATATGAAGTAATAGACATCAAAATGACACGTACTACGAATGATTATCAGTCTTATAGGCCTATTTCGAGCAAACTCATGCTTAAAGAGAGTGTTGATAACTCATCAAAGTAAAAATAATTTGTGTGATCGTTTTCATTTAAGCATGTGCAACTCAGAAGAATATCATAATATTGAAAATGTTCTTAAAATGCTCAGATATGTAAAATATATTTATATTTATTCCTTGGGCTTTAGTAGTGCAGACTTCGCGATAATGAGTAAGGACAATAATGTGTAAAAATATATATGAAAATCGAGGCTTATTTATTTCACAGTTTTATATAAAAATGCAGTTTTTATTTCTACAAGCTGAGGAGTCGGTTACCATGGTTACAAAACAATACGGGTTAGATAACTTGAATATGACTGATAAGTTTCAAGGGACATAGATCAGGCATGCAAAAGAGAATGTAAAATGTGAGAAGCTTAAAGAAATGAAAACAAATACGAAAAATGTGAGTAAAATTATCCAAGTTGTAATGACACTATTCATTCAAACATTTCATGCTTATTCCTATGATCGCTTACAAAAGAATACGGAGTTTCCCGCACCGGGAATCGAACCCGGGCCACGGCGGTGAGAGCGCCGGATCCTAACCACTAGACCATACGGGATTTCTCCCTTGACCTTCGGTATCTATTTATTACAACGGGAGTTTTCATGAAACTCAAGAAAGGATATCCTGTTGAAGAGCCGATCTGAAGGGATGCTTTTTAATCTTCTGTTGACGGTTGAGTAGCTGTCTACTGCATGTATAAAGGAGTTAAATGATATATATATATAATATATATATATCCAGCTAATATTTATTTCTTGCTCAGAATATAGATTGTTATTCGAGTCATGTTCATATATAAGAAATAATTGTAATAGTACAAAATGAAAGAAGAAAAAAAAAACCCAACTTGATATAGATGTTGCTTTTGGATATCAAGTAACAGTTACTGATAACAAAATGACACGTACTACGAATGATTATCAGTCTTATAGGCCTATTTCGAGCAAGACTCTATACCAGGATTTAATAGACAATTAAACGTATATGCTTAAAGGGAGAGTTAATCACTCATCAAAGTGTGTGATCGTTTTCATTTAAGCATGTGCATCTCGGAAGAATACCATAATAGTGAAAATGTAAAGTGAGAAGGACTGCTCTTAAAATGCTCAAATATGTCAGATGTATTTATATTTATTCGTAGGGCTTGGGCAGACTTTGCGATAATGAGTATAAAGGACAATGTATTAAAAAAAAAATGAAAATCGAGGCATATTAGTTTCACAGTTTTATATCAAAATGCAGTTTTTATTTGTACAAGCTGAGGAGTCGGTTACCATGGTTACAAAACAATAAGGTTTAGATAACTTGAATGTGAAAAATAAGTTTTGAGGGATATAGATTGGGCATGCAAAAGAGAATGTAAAATATGAGGAACCTAAAATAATAAAAACAAAAACGAAAAATATGAGTATAATCATATGGAAATTATCCAAGTTGTAATGACACTATTCATTCAAACATTTTATGCTTATTCATATTATCGTTTACAAAAAAATACGAAGTTTCCCGCACCGGCAATCGAACCCGGGCCACGGCGGTGAGAGCGCCGGATCCTAACCACTAGACCATACGGGATTTTTCCCTTAACCAGTGGTATCTATTTATTACAACGGGAGTTTGCATAAAACACAAGAAAGGATATCCTGTTGATGAGCCGATCTGAAGGGATGCTTATTAATCTTCTTGTTGACGGTCGTGTAGCTGTATACTGTATAAAGGAGTTAAATGATATACCCAGCTAATATTTACTTCTTGCTCAAAATAAAGATTGTTCTTCGAGTCATGTTCATAAAAAAATAGTTGTAATAGTACAAAATGAAAGAAGAACCCCCCCCCCTCCCCCAACTTTATGCTGATGTTGCTTTTGGATTTCAAGTAATTAATATTAAAATGACACGTACCACGAATAAGTCTTATAGGCCTATTTCGAGCAAGACTCTGTATGGATTGTATGGATTTAATAGATCATTAAACGTATGCTTAAAGGGAGAGTTAATCACTCATCAAAGTAAAAAGTAATTTGTGTGATCGTTTTCATTTAAGCATGTGCATCTCGGAATAATATCATAAAAGTAAAAATATAAAGTGAGAAGGATTGCTCTTAAAGGGGAAGTTCACCCCGAAGATTACTTGAGTTTAAAAAATGCAGAAAAAATAAAGAAAAATATTGGCGAAAGTTTGGACCAAATCCGTTAAAGAATAACGGAGTTATGGACTTTTGAAGTTTTGATTGTGTGACGTCACATTCGAGCAGCTCCTCCATTATGTAATGTGATAAATATTCCATAAAATACAGTTTTCTCAGAAAATTTAGAATATTTTCGTCTGTGCATTTGATATATTGTCAGAAATGTTATTCAATACTAGATTCTGAAAAGAAACAATATTAATTTATCGTGGAACGTAAAAAAAAATGCGAATATATGGAATATTTATTACATGACCAATGGGCAGCTGCTCGCATGTGACGTCACGAATCCAAAACTTTAAATACTCATAACTCTTTTATTATTTGACCGATTTTCATCAAACCTTCGCCAATCTTTTTCTTTATTTTTTCTGCATTTTTTAAACTCAAGTAATCTTCAGGGTGAACTTTCCCTTTAAAATGCTCAAATATGTCAGATGTATTTATATTTATTCCAAGGGCTTGGGCATGCAGTGCAGACTTTGTGATAATGAGCAAAGACAATAGTGTATAAAAATATGAAAACTGATATAATTATAGTTGTTTCACATTTTTATATCCAAAAGCAGTTTTGATTTGTACAATCTGATGAGTAGGTTACAGATGATACGAGTCAGATAATATGAAAAATAAGTTTCGAGAGACATAGATCGGGCATGCAAAACAGAGTCTAGAAAAATTAAAACAAAAACGAACACGAAAAATTTGAGTACAATATGGAAATTATCCATTATTCTTTCAAACATTTTTGGCATATTCCTATGATCGCGTATAAAAGAAGGCAGAGTTTCCCGCACCGGGAATCGAACCCGGGCCACGGCGGTGAGAGCGCCGGATCCTAACCACTAGACCATACGGGATTGCTTGCTCACGATGCCTGCATGTATCTTATTAATCAACAACAACACGAATGGTGGCCTCCATGAAACGCCTGGGGAGCGTTTCATCAAGGGTCTTGTCAGTGATTTTTACTGACAAATTTGCTCTCAGCCAATCAGATGCAAGGATTTCAGTAGCTTATAACAGTAGTCGGTAAAAATCACTGAAAAAACGCTTGATGAAACGCTCCCCAGAAAGTAGGTGCATGTACTTATACGTCACAAAAGAATACTTTTAATCGATTTCTCGATGGTTCAGTGACATCATTGTTCATGAGAAGGAATTAAGGATCTCCGGAAGGCCTAATATGCGTTGTCTTGATTTTGCTTACTTACTTCATGCCCTAAATAAAATGTATATTGTTTGTTGGCTGTTTGACGGAAATGTTTCTAATTTCTATACTTCATTAGGCCTATAATAATTTGAAAATTTCATTAAATTCACCGAACATTCTCATGACTTTTGATTTATCTTCTTCATTTGATTTCAAAATAGAAACATCTGTACAACTATTTTGGTTTTCCATGATAATAAGAGAAGAAATCCTCGCCTATAACTAGCTATAATGTATACGATCGTCAAACGTAATTCCTTCGTGAATGAAAGTATAATCAAAATCAAGATGGTACAAACTTCAATACGTAAGTGCCTCAACCGCGTAGCTAGGATTTTATTTTAGGGGAGGAGGCGGTTGTGAGCACGCGAAGGGTGCAAAATTGATGATGAGCACGCGGGGGGGGGAGTTTCCCCCTTCCTGCGCGAAGCGCGAAAACTTTGACGTTTTAGCAAATTTTGAGAGAAATATAACGTCTCGTAGCACCTTTTTATGCTTTTTTTCTCTCATTTCCCCCCGTTTTTTCGCTCTCGCCTTTCTCTCTTTTTTTTTTTGGGGGGGGGGGGGGGGGACCGCCCCCATCGCCCCCTGGCTACGCGCCTGCCTTGTTTTGTTTTGTTTTATTCAGATTAAATGATATCCTTATTCAGTCCTTAGCATTATAATCGACTAGGCATGGTCAGGCAGAGTTGCCAAAATGCAAGTGAAGTATAATTCGGTGACGTCATGATGCAGCAAAAAATTATGGGAAGGGTATACACAATAGGTGTTTTTCACGAGCACACAGATCGCTGATTTGCTATAGTAATGAATTGTTTATAGTTGTTTTTTGTTGTCAGTATTATGCTCATCATACTTGTTTTTTTCTTCATGTTTGTTGCAAAATAACGCACAAACTATGAACGAGGAACTCATAATATCTATGACAATTGCCATTTATGGATCGAAACTTCTTCCCTGTATAATGTTTTATTTGCCAATTCTCTTTAATTGCATAATTTCAGGATTCATAATCTTTTAAAATAGTGCCCTTTTATAGGGGTCAGAATACCCAGATAAACGGTGACTTTTAATTTATGGTTATAGTCTAACAAGCCTTATATCATTCACAATCATGATGCATTTGAGCTTGAACAGAATTAATGACTTGTGGAGATAACATAAGAATAACAAATTAAGAATAAACACCGATTGATGACGTATATAGTGATATATCAAATTCACATGTGTCTGTCTGGTATACACAGCAATTAAAACTATTTACTCTCATCTAGAAAACAAACTTCTGATCCGAAAAAAAAAATTAAGGTTGGAGAAGCCTCAAGAAAAACAAAAAACAAAAACCGTTAACCATGTTAACTGATTATCACTGCGTATTTCATTATTACAGAAAATATGATGGACTGGAGTGTTTAGCTCACTAGTGTGAGCACTGTAAAGAAGGACTCACTATCTGAATAAGTATACACTTTTGGTAATATTATTATATCAGCTTGCATTATATTCTGGATTTGACATTATACACATGTGTCGAATTAGACCATTGAAAGGTAATAAGGCATCCATAGGGTATAATTCGTAAAGAAAACTAATGAAATTATATAAAGTATTTTATGTTAAAACAATAGCTTACTGATAATCATATTTTCCTCATGCATGCATGAGGTTGTAGCCGTCCGCCTGTTTCATGCTTTTGGTCATACATAGCATTTTGTTTTATTTCAGTTGGCGAAAAATTGAGAAAACATATTTAAAAAAAAGAAGAAACCTCTGCCTACTCCAATAACTGAAATAGGCATGGAGCGGGGGGGGGGGGGGGGGGGATCGAGTCTCAATTAAAACGTGACTATGAAATATGTTATAATCATCTTTCATGAACAATGTTCATGATACAGGATTGTGTATATCATATACAACGTGTCACGACTAAAGCCCAATGACGTCATTCAGTGAAAAGGCATAATGTGTCTCGTATTTTGATAGGCCTATGTTATACTATCGGCACAATAGTTCTATTTTTACCTTGGTGTTATTTTCGTTCACAATGATTTCTATAAATACATGCAAAATAAATGCATGCAACGCCATAATACAGAAAATAACAACAACAAAATTGGGCATTTTTGTGAAAGTTGCTGGTACATTTGAATTATCATTACAAAAATGTCCATTACTCTATTATTAGCGCTGCCATACGGTATTTCATGACCATTCCTCGTTATTCGATTGGTTACAAAGAGGAAATGATGACATTTAATACCTCTATCATTCAATGAATAGATACAGCTGCTGAAATTTCTACCCATGAATGACGTCATGCAAGGATATTTAACGCATCCCATGCAATCGACCCACCAGCACAGCTTTCGCAAATGTTTTCCCTGCAATCGACCTTTGTATTTGTTTAGTAAAATATATCAGTAATTTCCTTATGAGGCGTGGGTAAATCGTCTGGTTTTAAAACGCGAGGGGGCGGGGGAGGGAGTCGGGGGGGGGGGGGTGGGCGTTGACGTATCTATAAAGTTCTTGTCTATCAATCATGAGCATATTATGTCTAAATGTACTTCCAACGTGTCCAATGGCGACCCAAGGATTTTAACAGATGGGGTGCAGGCGATGCAGAATGATCGGACGGGTTTTGAGCAGCCACAAACTGCGCAGGAGTTAATAGGAGTTGAATGGGCTAGATCAGTGCTTTGATGGTGCGACCCTCTCACCCCCTGTCATGTCTCGTCCCCCTCATTCACCCCCTTCCCGGCCCGGAAAGGAGTCTACATCAATATCTGCATTGGTGGAAGAGGAGGGAGGGGGGGGGGGGAGGGGGTGGCGCTGTCTCTCATACACACCAACGCTGTACAATACAATACAATACAATACAATAAAATACGGTACAATTCACGTCAAATACAACGTCAAATATGAAGTACGTCATACCTCTCAACTATACTTGCATGCTTTACCGTCTGCCAAGACTGGCAACACGTCATTAATGTGCGTTTTCTAACGTACCCGGATTCTCTCAAACTTTCAACCAATCAGAGCAAAGTTTAGTCAGGGCTAGTCCGTGCTTCGACAAAATCCTCCAGCGACAAAATGCTCCGAGTTTTATTTCGTCAAAGATTTAGGGTTGGGGACGCAATGGGGGTTTTATGTTAGGTTTAGAGTTAGGACTAGAATCAAGTATAGCGTTTGGTCTATGGTTGAAGTTGAGAATTGAGTTAGTGTAGGATACATTGACCGCGGGGTATAATATTGTCGCAAGAATGTTTATCGGACTATCCTAGTCGTATTGTGATAAGTGCTTTGGTTCTCGTCCAAAATAGTTAGTTATGGTTCTGCTTATCAAGCTGAATCACTGGGACCCCGGAGCAGAGTATCGATTAAGGACGGATCTTAAAACACAAACAAAAACATCTTGCCTCCGTCATAATAGAATAGAGTGACGTAATCGCAACGCGTTTCTGATTGCTGGCCGTTGAGGTGTTGCATGCTTTAGTAAGAAAGTGACGCTGTGCAGTCCTATCACAATAAGGTAAAATAAATGTGAGCTATAAATAGAACAACGCAATTAACGTTTTCAATTCAACATGTGGATTGAAATGTATTTTTAGGCACTAACGCACTGTGAAATATCTGAAGTTTGGACATTGATTTCGGATCGGTTCTGCATGGATTCTGAGATAGTGACGTATATGAGAGCAAAACAACGGCTTGTCTTATCGACCAACCTATAATCAAAGACGAGCTTTGAACTGTATAGGATACCCCGCAGACGGGCATCAAACTTTGCCAAACTTTGTGGCTCCGGATAGGGCATATAGAGGTCTAAATAGGCCTATAAATATAGTTTTCAGGAATAAACACTACAATTATAAAGAGACTCTTGTCGGTGTAATACTGCATGGTGATCACAGCATGTGTGACATAAAGAAAAGACGATAATGGGAAAGAAGGAGAGAGGAGGAGAAGGGAGAAAAAAAAGGAGAAGATAATATTGACGATAATAATATAGTAAGAAGAAGGGGGATGAGGAGGAGGAATACAGAAAGACAGGGGAGAAAGAAAGAAAGAGAGAGAGACAGACAGACAGAGAAAAAGATGGAAATAAATATAGAAGTAGGAGTATATAGTAGTATTGCATTTGCTGTTGTAGTCGTAGTGGTGGTATAGTATTAGTTGCAGCAGGGAGGTGGAAAAGAGTTGCAGTATAGTTAGTAGTAGCAGTAGTAGCATTAGTAGTAGTAGTAGTAGTAGTAGTAGTAGTAGTAGTAGAAGTAGTATTAGTAGTAGAAGTAGTAGTAGTGTAGTAGTAGTAGTAGTAGTAGTAGTAGTAGTAGTAGTAGTAGTAGTAGTAGCCTAGTAGTAGTAGTAGTAGTAGTAGTAGTAGTAGTAGTAGTAGTAGTAGTAGTAGTAGTAGTAGTAGTAGTAGTAGTAGTAGTAGTAGAAGTAGCATGGGCCATGGAGCCGGGGGGCTGGGGGCTGCAGTAGTAGTATAGTAGTATAGTAGTAGTAGTATAGTAGTAGTAGTAGTAGTAGTAGTAGTAGTTAGTAGTAGTAGTAGTAGTAGTTAGTAGTAGTAGTAGTAGTAGCAGTAGTAGTAGTAGTAGTAGTAGTAGTAGTAGTAGTATAGTAGTAGTAGTAGTAGTAGTAGTAGTAGTAGTAGTAGTAGGGTAGTAGTAGTAGTTGTAGTAGTAGTAGTAGTAGTAGTAGTAGTAGGAGTAGTAGTAGTAGTAGTATAGTAGTAGTAGTAGTAGTAGTAGTAGTAGTAGTAGGGTAGTAGTAGTAGTTAGTAGTAGTAGTAGTAGTAGTAGTAGTAGTAGTAGTAGTAGTAGTAGTAGTAGTAGTAGTAGTAGTTAGTAGTAGTAGTAGTAGTAGGAGTAGTAGTAGTAGTAGTAGTAGTAGTAGTGTAGTAGTAGTAGTAGTAGTAGTAGTAGTAGTAGTAGTAGTAGTAGTAGTAGTAGTAGTATAGTAGTAGTAGTAGTAGTAGTAGTAGGGTAGTAGTAGTAGTTAGTAGTAGTAGTAGGAGTAGGAGTAGTAGTAGTAGTAGTAGTAGTAGTAGTAGTAGTAGTAGTAGTATAGTAGTAGTAG